>WNYA01000720.1:89858-121612 GCA_019512145.1 Engystomops pustulosus | reverse complement strand
CTCCTGCACTGTCTCTATATATAGGATCTCTATACACCAGCAGTCTCCTGCGCTGTCTCTATACCCCAGCAGTCTCCTGCGCTGTCTCTATACCCCAGCAGTCTCCTGCGCTGTCTCTATACACCAGCAGTCTCCTGCGCTGTCTCTATACACCAGCAGTCTCCTGCGCTGTCTCTATACCCCAGCAGTCTCCTGCGCTGTCTATATCTGGTATTGGCCGTCTCTTCCCATACTCACCGTCACTCTATGTTCATTGTCTGTGACAGGTGAATTTACACCAGAAATGCAGCTGAGGATCCGTCAAGAGATTGAGAAGGAGAAGAAGGTCGAGTCCTGGAAGGAGAAGTTTTATGAAGGTTACTATGGGCAGAAGTAAGTTCTGAGAGGTCTTGAAGATGTTGTTAAGGGTGTCCCCCTCATCTCTGTATATAACAACCCCCATCTCTCTGATATAAGACACCCCACACATTCTCTACGTATATAACACCTACATCCATGCTCGTGCTGTATATCTCACCCCATCATCTCTCTGTATATAACACCAACACCGCCCATACTCTCTGTATATAGCGGTGCGGTGTGCGTGCCACCCAAAATCTCTCTGTGTATATCACCGTTCCCCCATCTCTCTGTATATACACGGTGTCCCCCCATCTCTCTGTATATACACGGTGTCCCCCCATCTCTCTGTATATACCACGGTGTCCCCCCATCTCTCCTGTATATAACACGGCGTCCCCCCATTCTCTCTTTAATATTACACGGGCGTCCCCACACCCATCTCTCGTAATATTAACACGGCGTCCCCCATCTCTCTGTATATCACCACGTGTCCCCCCCATCTCTCTGTATATACACGGGTTCCCCCCCATCTCTTCTGTGGAATTAACACCCCCCATCTCTCTTATATAACACGGTGTCCCCCATCTCTCTGTATATAACACGGTGTCCCCCCCCCATCTCGCTGTATATAACAGGGTGTCCCCCCCATCTCTCTGTATATAACACGGTTTCCCCCCATCTCCTCTGTATATACCACCCCCCTCTCTCTGTAATATACACGGTTCCCCCCATCTCTCTGTATCTAACCTACGGTGTCCCCCATCAAAATCTCTGTATACACAGGTTTCCCCCCATCTCTCTGTTATATAACACGTGTCCCCCCATCTCTCTGTATATAACACGGTGTCCCCCCATCTCTCTGTCTATAACACGGTGTCCCCCCCCAGTCTCTCTCCTCTGTATATAACCCCGGTGCCCCCCATCTCTCTGTATATACAGGGTGTCCCCTCCCCCCATCTCCTGTATATAACCAACCCGGTGTCCCCCCCATCTCTCTCTCTGTATATAACAGGGTGTCCCCCCCCATCTCTTGTATATACACTGTGTCCCCCCCATCTCTGTATATAACACGGTGTCCCCCCATCTCTCTGTATATAACACGGTGTCCCCCCATCTCTCTGTATATAACACCCCCCATCTCTCTGTATATAACACGGTTCCCCCCATCTCTCTGTATATAACACGGTGTCCCACCATCTCTCTGTATATAACACGGTGTCCCCCCATCTCTCTGTATATAAACACTGTGTCCCCCCACTCTCTGTATATACCAAAACACGGTGTCCCCCCATCTTCTGTATATAACAGGGTGTCCCCCATCTCTCTGTATATACACGGTGTCCCCCCCATCGCTCTGTATATAACAGGGTGTCCCCTCCCCCATCTCTCTGTATTAACACTGTGTCCCCCCATCTCTCTGTACTATCACACGGTGTCCCCCCCATCTCTCCTCTGTATATAACACCGGTGGTCCCCCCATCCTCTCCTGTATATAACAACACGGTGTCCCCCCATCTCTCTGTATATTAACATGTCCCCCCATCTCTCTGTATATAACACGGTGTCCCCCCTCTCTACTCCTCTGTATAATAACACGGTTTCCCCCCCATCTCTCTGTATATAACACACGTGTCCCCCCATCTCTCTGTATATAACACCCCCCATCTCTCTGTATATAACACGTGTCCCCCTCCCCCCATCGTCTCTGTATATCACAACACGGTGTCCCCCCATGTCCTCTCTGTCTATAACCGGTGTCCCCACTGTCCCCCCATCTCTCGTATATAAACACCGGTGTCCCCCCCCATCTCTTCTCTCTGTATATAACATCGGTGTCCCCCCCACTCCCTGTATATAACAGGGTGTCCCCCCCATCTCTCTGTATATAACAACGGTTTGTTCCCCCCATCTCTCTGTAATTAACAACGGTGGGTCCCCCCATCTCCTCTGTATATAACACTGTGTCCCCACTCTCTCTGTATATAACACGGTGTCCCCCATCTCTCTGGATATACACGGTGTCCCCGCCATCTCTCTGTAATATACCACGGTGTCCCCCCATCTCTCTGATATAACACGGTGTCCCCCCAACCTCTCTCTGTATATAACACGGTGTCCCCCCAATCTCTCTGTATAACACTGTGGTCCCCCCATCTCTCTGTATATAACACTGTGTCCCCCATCTCTCTGTGATACCCCGTGTCCCCCCCATTCTCTCTGTATAATAAACGGTGTCCCCCATCTCGTCTGTATTAACACGTTGTCCCTCCCCCCCATCTCTCTGTATATAACAACGGCGTCCCCCCATCTCTCTGTAATATAACACGGTGTTCCCCCCATCTCTCTGTATATAACACGGTGTTCCCCCCCTCTCTCGTATCTAACACGGTGTCCCCCCATCTCTCTGTATATAACAACGGTGTCCCCCATCTCTCTGTATATACCCGGTGTCCCCCCCTCCCACCCCCCATTCTCTCCTGTTTATAACACGGTGTCCCCCCATCTCTCTTATATACAGGGTGTCCCCCACTCTCTCTGTAATATAACACGGTGTCCCCCCCCATTCTCTGTATATAAACGGTGTCCCCCCCCCATTCTCTGTATATACCACGGTGTCCCCCCCATCTCTTCGGTATATACACGGTGTCCCCCCATCTCTCTGTATATAAACAGGGGTGCCCCCTCTCTCCTGTAGTAACACTGTTTCCCCCCATCTCCTCTGTTTATAACAGGGGTGTTCCCCCCCATCGTCTCTTAATACCATGGTGTCCCCCCCTCTCTCTTGATATAACCGGTGTCCCCCCATCTCTCCTGTCTATACAGGGTGTCCCCCCCATCTTCTCTGTATATAACACGGTGTCCCCCCATCTCCTGTATATACCACGGCGTCCCCCCCTCTCTCTGTATATACACGTGTCCCCCCTCTCTCTGTATATAACCACGGTGTCCCCCCATCTCTCGTATATAACACTGGTCCCCCCATCTCTCTGTATATAACAGGCGTCCCCCCCTCTCTCTGTATATAACCGGTGTCCCCCCCATCTCTCTGTATATAACACGGTGTCCCCTGTCCCCCCATCTCCTCTGTATAAACAGACACGGTGCCCCCCATCTCTCTGTATATAACACGTTGTCCCCCCCCCATCTCTCTCTGTATATTAACACTGTGTCCCCCCATCTCTTCTGGTAATATAACACGTGTCCCCATCCTCTGTACTAACACGGTGTCCCCCCTCTCTCTGTATATACCACCCCCCATCTCTCTGTATTAACACTGTTGTCCCCCCATCTCTCTGTATATAACCGTTGTCCCCTACGTCCTCTGTATATAACAACACGGTGTCCCCCCCATCTCTCTGTATATACACGGCCGTCCCCCATCTCTCTGTATATACACGCGTCCCCCCATCTCTCTGTATATAACACGCACGGCGTCCCCCCATCTCTCTGTATAACACGGTGTCCCCCCATCTCTCTGTATATAACACGGTGTCCCCCCCTCTCTCTGTATATAACACCCCCCATCTCTCTGTAATATAACACGGCGTCCCCCCCATCTCGCTGTAATATAACACGGCGTCCCCCCCCATCTCTCTTATATAACACGGTGGTCCCCCCATCTCTCTGTATATACACGGTGTCCCCCCCCATCTCTCTGTATAACACGGTGTCCCCCATCTCTCTGTTATAACACGGTGTCCCCCCATCTTCTCTGTATATAACAGGGTGTCCCCCCATTCCTCTCTGTATATATACGGTGTCCCCCCATCTCTCTGTATTACACGGTGTCCCCCATCTCCTGTATTACCATGGTGTCCCCCCATCTCTCTTTAATATAAACACCCCCATCTCCTGTATATAACACGGTGTCCCCCATCTCTCTGTATATAACACTGTGTCCCCTCCCCTCCTCTCTCTGTATATAACACGGCGTCCCCCCATCTCTCTGTATTATACCACACGGTTTCCCCCCTCCCATCTCTCTGTATATAACACGGTGTCCCCCCATCTCTCTGTAATAACACGGTGTCCCCCCATCTCCTCGTATATAAACGGTGTCCCCCCCATCTCTCTGTTATACACGGTGCCCCCACTCTCTGTATATAACACGGTGTCCCCCCATCTCTCCTGTTATATACCTGGTCCCCCCATCTCTCTGTATAACACTGTGTCCCCACCCCACTCTCTGTATATAACCCGGGTCCCCCCCTCTCTCTGTATATAACAACCCGGTGTCCCCCCATCTTTCTCTTATATAACACTTGTGTCCCCCCCTCTCTCTGTATATAACAAAAGTGTCGTCCCCCCCATCCTCTCTGTATATAACCGGTGTCCCCCCATCGCTCTGTATTAACACTGTGTCCCCCCATCTCTTCTGTATATAACACTGTGTCCCCCCATCTCTCTGTCTATAACACTGTGTGTCCCCCCCTCCTCTCTGTATATGCACACTGTGCCCCCCATCTCTCTGTATATAACACAACGGTGTCCCCCCCATCTCTCTGTAGATAACACTGTGTCCCCCCATCTCTCGTATATAACCACACTGTGTCCCCCATCTCTCTTATATACACTGTGTCCCCCCATCTCTCTGTATATAACACGGTGTCCCCCCATCTCTCTGTATATAACACGGTGTCCCCCCCATCTCTCTGTATATAACACGGTGTCCCCCCATCTCTCTGTATATAACACGGTGTCCCCCCATCTCTCTCTCGGTTAAATATAACCCGGCTTCCCCCCATCTCTCTGTAATCTAATACACCCCCCATCTCTCTGTATATAACACGGTGTCCCCCCATCTCTTCTGTATATCCACTGTGTCCCCCCAAAATCCTCTGTATATAACACGGGGTCCCCCCATACTCTCTGTATAAGTCAACACTGGTGTCCCCCCATCTCTCTGTATACTAACACGTGTCCCCTCCCCCCATCTCTCTGTCATACACGGTGTCCCCCCATCTCTCCTGTATACAACACAACACGGTGTCCCCCCCATCTCTTCTGTATATAAAACGGTGTCCCCCCCTCTCTCTGTATATACACGGTGTCCCCCCCTCTTCTCTGTATAACACGGTGGCCCCCCATCTCTTCTGTATAACACGGTGTCCCCCCTCTCTCGGTATTACACGGTGTCCCCCCATCTCTCTGTATATAACAACCACCGGTGTCCCGCCCATCTCTCTTATATAACAGGGTGTCCCCCCATCTCCTGTATATCACACCCCCCATCTCTCTGGATAATAACAGGTGTCCCCCCATCTCTCTGTATATAACACTGTGTCCCCCCCATCTTCTCTGGTATAATAACCGGTGTCACCCCCATCTCGCTGCATATAACACGGTGTCCCCCCATCCTCTCCACCTCTCTCTGTATTATTACACGGTGTCCCCCCATCTCTCTTTATATAACAGTGTGTCCCCCATCTCTCGTATATACCACCAAACACGCCCCCATCTCTCTGTATATAACACGTGTCCCCCCCTCTCTCCTGTATATACCGGTGTCCCCCCATCTCTCTGTAATAACAACCTCCCCCCCATCTCTCTGTAGATAACAAAACACGGTGTCTCCCCCCATCTCTCTCTGTATATAACCGGTGTCCCCCCCATCTCTCGTATATAACACCGTGTTCCCCCCATCTCTCTGTATATAACAGGGTGTCCCCCCCATCTCTCTGTTTAAACACGTTGTCCCCCCATCTCCTGTAATATAACAGGGTGTCCCCCCATCTCTCTTCTCTCTGTAGATAACACGTGTCTCCCCCCATCTCTCTGTATTAACACGGTGTCCCTCCCATCTCTCTCTCTGTCTATAACAAGTACGGTGTCCCGCCATCTCTCTGTAATAACACAGTGTCCCCCCATCTCTCTGTATATACCACGGTGTCCCCCGCCCATCTCTCTGTATAAACACACAGTTCCCCCCCATCTCTCTGTATATAACACATTGTCCTCCCCCCCCCCATCCTTCTGTATATAACACGGTGTACCCCCATTCTCTCTGTATATAACACTGGGTCCCCCCATCTCTCTGATATATAACACGGTGTCCCCCCATCTCTCTGTATTAACACGGTGTCCCCCCCATCTCTCTGTATAGAACACGGTGTCCCCGCCATCTCCTCTGTATATAACACGTGTCCCCCATCTCTCTGTATATAACACGGTGTCCCCCATCTCTCTGTTATAACACGGTGTCCCCCCACTCTCTGTTATAACACGGTGTCCCCCCATCTCTCTGTATAAAGTTACCACGGTTCCCCCCATCTCTCTGTATATAACCGGTGTCCCCCATACTCTCTGTATATAACAGGTGCCCCCCATCTCTCTGTATATAAACACGGTGTCCCCCCATCTCTTCTGTAGATAACACGGTGTCCCCCCATCTCTCTGTTATAACACGGTTTGGTTTTTTTCCCCCCCCATCTCTCCTGTATATAAACAGGGTGTCCCCCCCATCTCTCTGTTATAACACCGGTGTCTCCCCCCATCTCTCTGTATATAACAGGGTGTCACCCATCTCTCTGTATTAACACTGTGTCCAATCCCCCCCAGCCTCTGTATATAACAGGGTGTCCCCATCTCTCTGTATATAACAGGTGTCCCCCCATACTCTCTGGTATATAACCACGGCGTCCCCCCATCTCTCTGTATATAACACGGGTCCCCCCATCTCTCTGTATATAAACACACGTTTCGCCCCCCATCTCTCTGTAATAACACCCCCCATCTCTTCTGTATAGATACAACGTGTCCCCCCATCTCTCTGTATCTAACAGGTGTCCCCCCATCTCTCTCTGTATCTAACACGGTGTCCCCCCATCTCTCTGTATAGAACCCGGTGTCCCCCCATCTTCTGTATATAACACGGCGTCCCCCATCTCTCTGTTTATACACGGCGTCCCCCGCATCTCTCTGTATATAACACGGTGTCCCCCATCCTCTGTTAATACCCGGCGTCCTCCCCCATCTCTCTGTATATAACACGGTGTCCCCATCTCTCTGTATATAACCCGGTGTCCCCCCCCATCTCTCTTATATAACACCCCCAATCTCTTCGGTATAACACTGTGTCCCTCCCCCCCCCTCTCTCTGTATATAACACGTGTCCCCCCATCTCTCTGTATATAACACGGTGTCCCCCCCCCATCTCTCTGTATATAACACTTGTCCCCCCCATACCCTCTCTCTGTATATACCACTGTTTTCCCCCCATCCTCTCTGTATATAACACGGTGTCCCCCCCATCTCTCTGTATATAACACGGTGTCCCCCCCCACCTCTGTATATACACGTGTCCCCACCATCTCTCTGTATATACACGGGTGCCCCCCCATCTCTCTGTATATAACACACGGTGTCCCCCCATCTCTCTGTATATAACACGGTGTCCCCCCCATCTCTCTGTATAT
The DNA here is from genome assembly GCA_019512145.1 of Engystomops pustulosus. Taxonomy (NCBI): domain Eukaryota; kingdom Metazoa; phylum Chordata; class Amphibia; order Anura; family Leptodactylidae; genus Engystomops; species Engystomops pustulosus. Next base: position 113,855 of record WNYA01000720.1, on the reverse strand, counting down.
AACACCCCCCATCTCTCTGTATATAACACGGTGTCCCCCCATCTCTCTGTATATACATTGTCCCCCCACGCTCTGTAATAACCGGTGTCCCCCCCTCTCTTCTGTATATAACAACTGTGGTCCCCCCATCTCTCCTTGTATATAACACGGTGTCCCCCCATCTCTCTGTATATACCACTGTTCCCCCATCTCGTGTATATAAACCACGGTGTCCCCCCTCTCTCTGTATATACAGGGTGTCCCCCCATCTCTCTGTATATAACACCCCCCATCTCTCTGTATATAACACTGTGTCCCCCCATCTCTCTGTATATAACACGGTGTCCCCCCATCTCTCTGTATATAACACCCCCCATCTCTCTGTATATAACACCCCCCATCTCTCTGTAATAACACTGCGTCCCCCCATCTCTCCTGTATATAACACGGTGTCCCCCCATCCTCTCTGTATATAACACGGTGTCTCCCCCCCCATCTCTCTGTATTAACACGGTTTCCCCATCCCCCCATCTCTCTGTATATAATAGGAAAAGACATGGCTACTAGGTAGGTGAAAGACAACACGGTGTCCCCCCATCCTCTGTATATAACAGGTGTCCTCCATCTCTCTTATATAACACGGGTCCCCCCATCTCTCTGTATAACCGGTGTTACCCCCCATCTCTCTGTATATAACCGGTGTCGGTCCCCCCATCTCATCTGTATATAACACGGGTCCCCACCATCTCTCTGTATATAACACTGTGTCCCCTCCCCCCCCCATCTCTCTGTATATAACAGGGTGTCCCCCCATCTCTCTGTATATACCACGGTGTCCCCCCTCTCTCTGTATATAACATGGTGTCCCCCCATCTCTCTGTAATAACAGGGTGTCCCCCATCTCTCTGTAATAACCGCACGGGCTTCCCCCCCTCTCTCTGTATATAACACTGTGTCCCCCCCCCCATTCTCTCTTAATATAACACGGTGTCCCCCATCTCTCTGTTATAACACGGTGTTCCCCCCATCCTCTTCTCTCTGTATATAACACCCCCCTCTCTTCTGTATATCACAACGGTGTCCTCCCCCCCCCCCCATCTCTCTTTATATAACACGGTGTCCCCCCATCTCTCTGTCAAATATAAACACGTGGTCCACCTCCCCGCCTCTCTCTGTAATATAACAACGTGATAGCTTCCCCCCCATCTTTCTGTATTAACACTGCTCCCCCATCTGCTGCTGTAATACACGGCTCCCCACCCATCTCTCTGTATAAAACAACACGGTGTCCCCCACCATCTCTCTGTTATATAACCCGGTGTCCCCCCATCTCTCTGTAATAACACGGTTTCCCCCTCCCCCCATCTCTTCTCTCTCCTCTGTAGATAACACGGTGTCCCCCCCCATCTCTCGGTATATAACAAGGTCCGCCCCATCTCTCTGTATATAACAAACAACGGTGTCCCCCCATCTCTCTGTATATAACACAGTGTCCCCCATCTCTCGTATATAACACGGTGTCCCTCCCCATCTCTCTGTATATTAACACGGTGGGTCCCCCATCTCTCTGTATATAAACCCGGTCCCCCCCATCTCTCTGTATATAACACGGTGCCACCCCCCGCCATCTCTCTGTATATAACACGGTGTCTCCCTGCCCCCCACTCTCTGTATATAACCCCCCCATCTCTCTGTATATAACCGCGCGTCCCCTCCCCCCATCTCTCTGTATATAACCGGCGTCCCCCCCATCTCTCTGTTATAACACGTGTCCCCCCCATCTCTCTGTATATAACAGGTGTCCCCGCCCCCCCATCTCTCTGTATATACACTGTCCCCCCACTCTCTGTAATATACCACGGTGCCGGCGCTTTCGTGGTGTTTATGATCTGTTGTCCCCAGGTGTTATCCCCCTTCGCGGTCTCCAGACCCCCCCCCCCGCCCCGCCTTTTTCCTGCACCCCCTACCACCCTTCCTCCACCACCCCCCCCCCCCAACGCCCCACACCCCCCCAACCACCCCGACCCGCCTCGGCCGTTCACCCGGCCCTCCCCCCCCCCACCCCACTCACCCCCACCCCCTAGGCGAAGTATACCCCCGCAATCCGCCCCCACCCTCGCCCTTCCCCTCCCGCCCATCGCTCCCAACATGAACCCCAACGAGCAGTCCCCTCCACCGCGGGGTCCCCAGGACCGGAAGCAGCCTTTCCCCGGCGTCACCCAGATGACCTCCCGGCACTCCCCGATCCACCCCCCAAAGTCCCCGTCCCTCTCCAGTAGCCTCGAGAGACGCCGCCCGTTCCCGGTTCGCCAGTTCCCGACCGGATCCTCCGCCTGGGACGCTCGCACGCGTCCCCTCTGCGTCCCCTCCCGCGCGTCATCCCCCCCTTAGCCGCGCCCCCCGTCACCGCATCGCCCGTATTCCCAGGCTCCGCCGCTTCTCTGCCCCTTCCTCCACGCACCGCCTGGGCCTGCGACCCCACGCCGCGGTCTCCCACCTCAATCGATCCCGCCTTCTTTTGCATCGTCCTCCTCTAGCGCCAATTCCTTCTCCTCGATTGGTGCTCCGTTTTTCAATACCTCCTCACGCCCCTCTCCTGGCTGCCCCTATTTCGCACCTTTTTCGGTCGTCCCTCCATTACTTCGCAGTCAGGGAATCATCCTCACCGTCTTGCCTGCGGACTCCTCCTTCATACTCCCTCGGTCGTCTATCATCTCGCCAAAGGAGTGATGCGGGGGGAATAACACGGTGTCCCGTGTCGTCGTCCCTCCTCCTCTCCCCGTTCTCCCGCTCTCTCCCCCGGTGTCTCCCCCCTCTCCTCTCCCCTCTCCCTCCCCCGGTGTCCCCCCTCCCCCCTCCCGTCCCCCCGTCTCCCCATCCCCTCTCCTCCCATCGTTCCCCCCGCCCCCTTCGCGTGTTCCTCCCTTGTCTGCCTTCCTCCTCTTCTCCCTCCCCCCCCCACCCCCTTCCCCCTCCACCACCCCTCCCTCCCTCCCCCGGCACCGACGCCCCGCTCTCATATCTCATCTCCTCTCCCCAATCCCCCCTCCTCCCACGCCCGGATCAGCCATCCCTCCCGTCCCCTTCCCACTGCAACCCCATCCCCGTCACCCGCCGGTCAACACCTCCTCGCCCCACCGTGGGGCGCCCACGCCTAGTCCCAGGTGGCCGTCCTGCCCAGCTCGCCCACAAGGTCCCAGCACCGCCCCCGTCACTGTCCCATTCTTCTCCTCCGTCCCCCCACCTCTCTCCTCCGTAACGTATTTTCCTCGATCCCTTTCTTCCGCTCCCCTCATCTTCCTCAACTCAATCCGGAATCCTCAGCCCCAGTCCTCGTCATCGGTCCTGGGTCGGTTTCTTCCATCTGTCGTGTACCACGCCCGCCCTCCATCCTCCCCCGCCGCAAAGTACTCTCTTTTGCTTTTCTCTCCCGACAAGTCACTCCGTGCCATCCCTTCGCCGCGTTCCACGCTTTTTCCCCCCCCGCAATGAGTCCTCACACCCCTTTTCAATATCCCCGTCGGGAAGGCCACCTGGGCCACTCTCTGTATATAAAACACGCCCATCTCTCTGTCTATAACACGGTGTCCCTCCCCCCCATCTTCTGTATATACAGGGTGTCCCCCCTCTCTCTGTTATATAACCCGGTGTCCCCCATCTCTTCTGTATAAACACTGTGTCCCCCCCCTCTCTCTTTATATAACACGGCGTCCCCCACCCATCTCTCTGTATATAACACGGTGTCCCCCCCTCTCTTCTGTTATATAACACGGTGTCCCCCCCTCTCTCGTATATAAAACGGTGTCCCCCCATCTCTCTGTATATAACACGCGGTTGTCCGTCCCCCCCATCCTCTCTTTATATAACACGGTGTCCCCCCATCTCTCTGTATATAACACGGTGTCCCCCCCATCTCTCTGTATATAACACGGTGTCCCCCCATCTCTCTGTATATAACACGGTGTCCCCCCATCTCTCTGTATATAACACGGTGTCCCCCCATCTCTCTGTATATAACACGGTGTCCCCCCATCTCTCTGTATATAACACCCCCCATCTCTCTGTATATAAACCTGTGGTCCCCCCTCTCTCTGTATATAACACGGTTTCCCCCCCCTCTCCCTGTATATAACACGGTTCCCCCCAGCTCTCTGTATATACGCGGTGTCCGCCCCTCCCCACATCTCTCGGTATTAAACGTGGCTCCCCGACATCTCTCTGTATATAACACGGTGTCCCCCCAATCTCTCTGTATATAACACGGCGTCTCTCCCCCCTCATCTCTGTATAGAACACCCCCCATCACTCTCTCTCTGTATATAACACGGTGTCCCCCCCATCTCTCTTATATACACGGTGTCCCCCCAATCTCTCTGTATATAACACGGTTGTCCCCCTCCCCCATCTCTCTGTATATAACAACGGTGTCCCCCCATCTCCTCTGTTAATAACACGGTGTCACCCCATCTCTCTGTAGATAAACAGGGTGTCCCCCCGCCTCCCTTCTGAATATAACACGGTGTCCCCCCATCTCTCTGTAGTAACAGGGGGTCCCCCCCCATCTCTCGTATATAACACGGTGTCCCCCCCATCTCTCTGTATATAACACGTTTCCCCCCATCTCTCCTGTATATAACAACGGTGTCCCCCCCAATCTCTCGTATATAAACACGGTGTCCCCCCCCATCTCTCTGTATATACAGGGTGTCCCCCCATCTTCTCTGATATATAAACACTGTGTCCCCCCATCTCTCTGTATATAACACGGTGTCCCCCCATCTCCTCTTATATAACACGGTGTCCCCCCCCTCTCTCTGTATATAACACGGTGTCCCCCCATCTCTCTGTATATAACAGGGGTGTCCCCCCATCTCTCTGTATATACCACCCCCATCCTCTCTGTAATACACGGTGTCCCCTCCCCCCATCTCTTCTGTATAGCTAACCTGGGTCCCCCCATCTCTCTGTATCTAACACGTGTCCCCCCATCTCTCTGTATATAACACGGGTGTCCCCCATCTCTCTGTATATAACACGGTTTTCCCCCATCTCTGCTGTATATAACCGGTGTCCCCACATCTCTCTGTATATAACCTGTGTCCCCCCATCTCTCTGTATATAACACGGTGCCCCCCCATCTTCTTCTGTATATAACACGGTGTCCCCCCCATCTCCCTGTATATACACGGTGGTCCCCCATCTCTCTGGTATAGAAACCACGGGTGTCCCCCCATCTCTCTGTATATACCGGTGTCCCCCATCTCTCTGTATATAACATTGTCCCCCCATCTCTTCTGTATATAACATGTGTCCCCCCATCTTTCCTCTTTATAACACGGTGTCCCCCCCCATCTCTCTGTATATAACACTGTGTCCCCCATCTCTCTGTAATATACCACGGTGTCCCCCCATCTCTCTGTAATATAAACGTGTGTCCCCCCATCTCTCTGTCTATAAAACACGGTGTCCCCCCATCTCTCTGTATATCAACGGTGTCCCCCCATCTCTCTGTATATAACCGTGTGTCCCCTCCCCCCCATCGCTCTGTATATAACACGGTGTCCCCTCCCCCCATCTCTTTCTCGTATTAACATGGTGTCCCCCATCTCTCCTGTATATAACACGGTGTCCCCCCATCTCTCTCATATAAACACGGTTGTCCCCGCCTCATCTCTCTGTTGAGAACACACGGTGTCCCCCATCTCTCTGTAATATACACGGTGTCCCCCCCTCTCTCGTATATACACCGGTGTCCCCCCCATCTCTCTGTATATAACAGGGTGTCCCCCATCTTCTCTGTATATCACGGTGTCCCACCCCTCTTCTCTGTATATAACACGGTGTCCCCCCCATCTCTCTTATTAACAGGGTGTCCCCCCTCTCTCTGTATATAACAACTGTGTCCCCCCCACTCTCTGTATATAACACTGTGTCCCCCTCATCTCTCTGTTTAACACGTGTCCCCCCATCTCCTCTGTATATAACACGTGTCCCCCCTCTCTCTGTATATAACGGGTGTCCCCCATCTCTCGTCTATACAGGGTTCCCCCCCTCTCTCTGTATATAACACGGGCGTCCCCCCATCTCTCCTGTATATAACACGGCGTCCCCCCCCATCTCTCTGTATATAAACACACGGTGTCCCCCCATCTCTCTGTATATAAAACACCCCCCATTTCTCTGTATATAACACGGTGTCCCTCCCCATCTCTCTGTATATAACACGGTGTCCCTCCCCCCATCTCTCTGTATATAACACTGTGTCCCCCTCCACCACCATCTCTCTGTATGATACACTGTGTCCCAACCATCTCCTCTGTATATAACACGGTGTCTCCCGCCCCCCATCCTCCTCTGTATATAACACGGTTCCCCCCTCTCTCTGTATATAACACGGTGTCCCCACATCCTCTGTATATAAACACGGCGTCCCCCCCATCTCTCTGTATATAACACGCGTCCCCATCTCTCTGTATATAACACGGCGTCCCCCCACCTCGCTCTGTATATAACAGGTGGTCGGTCCCCCCATCTCTCGTATATAAACAACGGTGTCCCCGCCCCATCGCTCTGTATATAACACGGCTTCCCCCACTGCGTCCCCCCATCTCTCCCCCCCATCTCTCTGTATATCACGGTGGTCCCCCCCATCTCTCTGTATATAACACGGTGTCCCCCCATCTCCTCTGTATATAACACTGTGTCCCCCCATCCTCTGGTATATAAACAAACACTGGTGTCCCCCCCCATCCTCTCTGTATATAATCACGTGTCCCCCCATCTCCTGTATATAACACCGCCCCATCTCTCTTTATATAACACGGTGTTCCCCCCCATCTCTCTGTATATACCCCACCCCCCCCCATCTCTCTGTATATAACAGGGCGTTCCCCCCATCTCTCTGTATATAACAGGTGTCCCCCCATCTCTCTTATAATAACAGGCGTTCCCCCCATCTCCTCTGTATATAACACAGTGTCCCCCCATCTCTCTGTATATAACACGGTGTCCCCCCCCATCTCTCTGTATAATAACACACGTCGTCCCCCCATCTCTCTGTATATAACACAGTGTCCCCCCCATCTCTCTGTATATAACACGGTGTCCCCTCCCATCTCTCTGTATATAACACCCCCCCCCCATCTCTCTGTATATAACACGGTGTCCCCCCATCTCTCTGTATATAACACGGTGTCCCCCCATCTCTCTGTATATAACACGGTGTCCCCCCATCTCTCTGTATATAACACGGTGTCCCCCCATCTCTCTGTAGTAACAGTGTCCCCCCATCTCTCTGTAGAGAACACTGTGTCCCCCATCTCTCTGTAATAACACGGTGTCCCCCCATCTCTCCTCCTGTATATAACATTGTCCCCCCATCTCTCTGTAATAACACGGTGTCCCCCTCTCCTCTGTATATCACCCGGTGTCCCCCCATTCTTCTCTGTTATACACTGTGTCCCCCCCATCTCTCTTCTGTATATAACCGGTGTCGCCCCTCTCCTCTGTATATAACGTGTTCCCCCCATCTCTCTGTATATAACCGTGTTTCCCCCCATCTCCGTATATAACCCTGTGTTCCCCCCATCTCTCTGTATATACACGGTGTCCTCCCCTCTACCCTGTATATAACACAGTGTCCCCCCATCTCTGCTGTAATATAACACTGTGTCCCCCCCATCTCTCCCTGTTATAACCACTGTTCCCCCTCTCTCTGTATATAAACACACTGTGTCCCCCCATCTCTCTTATATAAAAACACGGTGTCCCCTCCCCCCCATCTCTCTGTATATAACACGGTGTCCCCCCATCTCTCTGGTAATAACACTGTGTCCCCCCTCTCGTTAATAAGCACTGTGTCCCCCCCCCATCTCTCTGTAATATAACAACGGTGTCCCCCCCACTCTCTGTATATAACACGGCGTCCCCCCATCTTCTCTGTATATAACACGGCGTCCCCCCATCTCCTCTGTATATCACACGGTGTCCCCCCCATCTCTCTTGTATATAACACGTGTTCCCCCATCTCCTGTATTAAACCCACGGTGTCCCCCCCATGCTCTCTGTATATAACAACTGTGTCCCCCCTCTCTCTGTATATACCGGCGTCACCCCCCCCCATCTCTCTGTATTAACACGGCCGTCCCCCATCTCTCTAGTATATAACATGGTGTCCCCCATCCTCTCTGTAGATAACACTGTGTCCCCCCATCTCTCGTATATGAACACGGTGTCCCCCCCATCTCTCTGTATAAACACACGGTGTCTTCCCCCCATCTCTCTGTATATAACAGGTGTCCCCCGTCCCCCCATCTCTCTGTATAAACAACGGTGGCCCCCCATCTCTCTGTATAAACACGGTGTCCCCCCATCTCTCTGTAATATAACCCGGTGTCCCCCCATCTCTCTGTATATAACACGGCGTCCCCCCATCTCTCTTTATTAACACGGTGTCCCCCCTCGCTTCTGTTATATAACACCCCCCCCTCTCTCTGTATATAACATTGTCCCCACCATCTTCTCGTATATAACACTGTGTCCCCATCTCTCTGTATATACACTGTTCCCCCCCATCTCTCTGTAATAACACGGTGTCCCCCCATCTCTCTGTAGTAACACGTGTTTCCCCCCCCCCTCTCTCTGTATATAACACGGAGTCCCCGCCGATCTCTCTGTATATAACACGGCGATCCCCCATCTCTCTGTATAACACACGGTGTCCCCCATCTCTCTTTATAACCACGGTGTCCCCCCTCTCTCCTGTATATACACGGTGTCCCCCCATCTCTCTGTATATAACACGGTGTCCCCCCATCTCTCTGTATATAACACGGTGTCCCCCCATTCTCTCTGTATATAACACAACGGCTCCCCCCATCTCTCTGTATATAACCGTTGTCCCCCCATCTCATCTGTATATCACACGGTTGTCCCCCCATCTCTCTGTAATATAACCGGTGTCCCGCCATCTCTCTGTATATACAAAACCCGTGTCCCCCCATCTCTCGTATCTAACCTGTGTCCCCTCCCCCCCCCATCTCTCTGTATATAACACGGGGTCCCCATCTTCTCTAGTATATCACACCCCCCCCCATCTCTCTGCTATATAACAACGGTGTCCCCCCCTCCCCCCCCATCCTCTCTGTATAATACCACCCCCCATCTCTCTGTATATACACGGTGTCCCCCCATCTCTTCTGTATATAACACGTGTCCCCCGCTCTCGGTATATAAACTGTGTCCCCCCATCTCTCTGTATATAACACGGTGTCCCCCCACTCTCTGATATATAAAAAAACAACCCCCCATCTCTCTGTATATAACACGGTGTCCCCCCATCTCTCTGTATATAACACCCCCCATCTCTCTGTATATAACACGGTGTCCCCCCATCTCTCTGTATATAACACGGTTCCCCTCCCCCCCACTCTCTGTAATATCCCGGTTGTCCCCCATCTCTCTGTATATAACACCCCCCATCTCTCTGTATATAACACCCCCCCATCTCTCTGTATATAACACTCTGTACCTCTTCTTGCTCCTCAGGCTCTTAAGCAGCAGCAGCAGAAGAAGCAGCAGCGACGTAGATCCGGGATTGCGGTTCCGTCCGGGCAGAACCTCCTGCTGAAGACTGTGAAACCCGTCAGCAACATCCCCCCCGCCAAACCAGCAGCACCTCATAGTATGTACATAGCACCCCCTGAATACTACACAGTGCGGTGCGATGGCTCTGCTCAGTGCCCGCGGAGGGGGGAGAGAAACGCTGTCTCAGTAACCGCAGGGAGAGGGAAAGACGCTGTGCTCAGTGACTTCATGGAGGGGGTAAAGACGCTTTGCTCATTGACTTCAGGGAGGGGGGAAAGACGCTGGTGCTCAGTTACTTCGGGAGGGGGGAAAGACGCTGTGCTCAGTTACTTCAGGATGGGGGAAAGACGCTGTGCTGCAGTGCCCTCCAGGAGGAGGGAGCTTGTGCTTCAGTGACTCATGGAGGGGGAAAGACGCGTGCTCAGTGACTTCAGGGAGGGGGAAAGACCGCTGTGCTCAGTGCCCCCCAGGAGGGAAGGGAGCTGTGCTCAGTGCCCACCCAGGAGGAAGGGAAGCTGTGCTCATGGCCCCCAGGAGGGAATGGAGCTGTGCCTCAGTGCCCTCCAGGGGAGGGAAGGGAGCTGTGCTCATTTCCCCACCCAGAGGGAAGGGAGCTGTGCTCAGTGCCCCCCAGGAGGGAAGGGAGCTGTGCTCAGTGCCCCCCCAAGGATGGAATGGAGCTGTTCTCAGTGCCGCCCCAGGAGGGAAGGACTGTGCTCATGCCCACCCAGAGGGAAGGGATCTGTGCTCGTGCCCCCCAGGAGGGAAGGGAGCTTGTGCTCATGCCCCCCCGTAGGGAAGGGAGCTGTGGCGCTCAGTGCCCCCCAGGAGGGAAGGGAGCTGTGCTCAGTGCCCCCCCAGAGGGAGGACTGTGCTCAGTCCCCCCAGGATGGAAGGGAGCTGTGGCTCAGTGGCCCCCCAGAGGGAATGGACTGTGCTCAGTGCCCCCCAGGAGGGAAGGGAGCTGTGCTCAGTGCCCCCCATGGGGAAGGGAGCTGTGCTCAAGTGCCCCCCAGAGGGAAGGGAGCTGTGCTCAGTTCCCCCCCCCAGGAGGGAAGGTGAGCTTTGCTCAGTGCACCCCCCCCGGAGGGAAGGGAGCTGTGCTCAGTGTGCCCCCCAGGAGGGAAGGGAGTTTGTGCTCAGTGCCCCCCAGGAGGGAAGGGATCTGTGCTCAGTGCCCCCCAGGAGGGAAGGGAGCTGTTGCTCCAGGCCCCCAAGGAGGAAGGGAGTGTGCCATTGCCCCCCAGATGGAAGGGATCCTGTGCTCATTGCCCCCCGTAGGGAAGGGAGCTGTCTCAGTGGCCCCCCGGAGGGAAGGGAAGCTGTGCTCAGTGCCCCCCAGGAGGGAAGGAGCGGTGCTTCAGTGCCCCCCAGGAGGTAAGGGAGCTGTGCTCAGTGCCCCCCAGGAGGGACGGGAGCTGTGCCTCAGGCCCCCAGGAAGGTCGGGGGGCTTGTGCTCCAGTGGCCCACAGGAAGGGGGAGAGACGCTGTGCTCATTAACCGAACCTCAGGGTAGTGGGAAGTACCTTGTGCTCAGTGCCCCCAGGAGGGGAGGAGGGCTGTGCGCAGTGCCGCAGGAGGGGGGGGGGCACAGCTTAAGTGCTCCGCAGGGAGTGGGGGGGGAGAAAACGTCACGCTCTGCTCAGTGCCCGCAGAGGGGGGGAGATGCTGTGGCCAACCCTGACTGCTGGGAGCGGGGGAGATGCTGTGCAGTGACTGCTGGGAGGGGGGGGACTGCTGTGCAGTGACTGCTGGGAGCGGGGGAGATGCTGTGCAGTGACTGCTGGGAGCGGGGGAGATGCCTGTGCAGTGACTGCTGGGAGCGGGGGAGGGATGTGCTGTGCAGTGCTTGCTGGGAAGCGGGGGAGATGGCTGTGGCAGTGACTGCTGGGAGGCGGGGGATGGATCCTTTGCAGTTTGACTGCTGTGGAGCGGGGAGAGCTGTGCGAGTTGGCTGCTGGGAGTCGGGGAGAATGCTGTGCAATTGACTGCTGGGAGCGGGGGGATTGCTGTGCAGTGACCTGCTGGGAGCGGGGGGAGATTCTGTGCAGTGACTGGCTGGGAGCGGGGGAGATGCTGTGCGTGCTTGCTGGGCGGGTGGAGTGCTGTGCAGTGACTGCTGTAGCGGGGGAGATGCTGTGCAGTGACTACTGCTGGGAGGGTGGGAGATGCTGTGCAGTAACTGCTGGGAGCGGGGGAGATGCTGTGCAGTGACTGCTGGGAGCGGGGAGATGCTGTGCAGTGACTGCTGGGAGCGGGGAGATGCTGTGCAGTGACTGCTGGGAGCGGGGGAGATGCTGTGCAGTGACTGCTGGGAGCGGGGTAATGCTTGGCAGTGATCTGGTGGGAGGGGGGAGATGCTTGTGCAGTGACTGCTGGGAGCGGGGGAGATGCTTTGCATTGACTGTTTGGGAGTCGGGAGATGCTGTGGCAGTGACTGCTGGAAGCGGGAGATGCTGTGCAGTGACTGCTGCGCGGGGGAGATGCTGTGCAGGACTGCTGGGAGCGGGGGAGAATGCGTGCAGTGACTGCCTGGAGCGGGGGAGATGCTGTGCAGTGATGCTGGGAGCGGGGAGATGCTGTGCAGTGACTGCAGGGAGGGGGGAAGATGCGGTCGTGACTGCTGGGAGGGGGGGGGAGATGCTGTGCAGTGACTGCTGGGAGGGGGGGGCGGGGAAAGATGCTGGCAGTGACGTGCGAGAGGGCGGGGGGAGTGCTGTGCAGTGACTGTGGAGGGGTCGGGGAGGATGCTGTGAGCCAGTGACGCTGGGAGGGGGGAGGGGGAGAGTATGCCTGTGCAGTGACTGTGGGAGCGGGGGAGATGCTGTGTCAGTGACATGTGAAGTGGGAAGTGGAGAACTGTCAGTCTGCGGAGCGGGGGAGATGCGTGCAGGGACTGCTGGGGAGGGGAGATGCTGTGCAGTGACTGCTGGTGAGGGGGGAGAGCTGTGCAGTGACTGCTGGGAGCGGGGGGAGGATTGTGCTGTGCAGTGGATCTTGGGACGGGGAGTGCGGAGTGCGCTGGGGGGAGCGGGGAATGTGGTGCAGTGACTGCCTGGGAGCTGGGGATATGCTGGTGCAGTGACTGCTGTGAGCGGGGGAGATGCTGTGCGTGACTGCTGGGAGCGGGGGGGGAGATGGCATGTCATGTACTGCTGGGAGGGGGGTAGATGCTGCGCAGTGACTGCTGAGCGGGGAGTGTGCTTCAGTGGAGGAGGATGCTGTGCAGTGACTGCGGCGGGGGGGAGGGGTGGGGAGAGGCTGGAGTGACGGAGAGGATGCTGTGCAGTGACTGCTGGGGAGGGGGGGAGGGAGCTGTGCAGTGCTGACTGGGAGAGCGGGGGAGAATTGACTGTGGCGTGGACTGCTGGGAGGGGGGAGATGCTGTGCAGTGACTGCTGGGAGCGGGGAGATGACTGTGCAGGACGTCTGGAGGGGGGAGATGCGTGCGCGACTGCTGGGAGGGGGGAATGTGTGCAGTGACTGCTGGGAGCGGGGGAGGATGCTGTGCAAGTGCCTTGCTGGGAGCGGGGGGGAGCGTGAGTGCTGTTGCAGTGAATGCGGGTGGTCGCGGGGGCAAGATGCTGTGCAGTGACTGCTGGGAGCGGGGGAGATGCTGTGCCGGTGACTTGCTGGCGTGCGGGGGAGGATGCTGGCAGTGACTGCTGGGAGCGGGGAGATGCTGTCAGTGACATGCTGGGGAGGGGGCGATGCTGTGCAGGACTGCGGAGAGCGGGGGAGTGCCTGTGGCATGACTGCTGGAGCGTGGGAGAGGCTGTGCAGTGACTGCTGGGAGTTGGGGGAGATGCGTGAGGCTGCTAGGGGGAGTGACTGGCTGGACTGAACAGGGGGTTTATACTCTTCCTTATATTACACAGGACATTTGAAACAGGAACCAAAGAGGCCGAGATGACCGTGAGACCCCGGATTCCATCCTGGTGAACACCAACCTGCGGGCGCTGATCAATAAGCACACCTTCTCCCTGCTCCCGGGGGACGGCCAGCAACGCCTGCTCCGACTCCTGCCCGAGGTGGACCGACCGGTGAGGAGGGGACGACACCAGAGGGGGCCGAGAGAGGACGCTTGGGAAATTTGGCTTGTTGAAATTTTCGGATGACCCTAGAATACCCTCTGACCTTTACAGGTCAATTTATTGGCCCAGATTAATCAGAACCAGTGATGTGTACTGTGTGCAGTGTCCTGTGTAGTGCGCCCCCTGCTGCTCGGGAGGAGGCATCTTATATTTTTGGTGCACTTTATTCATCCTGCAGAATTGTGGGGCAGTCGGTAACAATTGTGATGCAGTCTCCAGCTGGCGCCAGTCACGCTCTGAGCATTTAAAGGGTTAACACCTCGATCAGTTGCCCTCTCGCCGCGGGTGTTACAGGTGGGTGTTTGCTGCAGCATACAGCAAACCATCGCCTTGTATAGATGAGTGCTCAGCCTGTGAGCCCGCAGCCGGTATGGTTTTTGTTTTATAGTCCGTCACGTTTTTGATAGGGTTAAAGGTCAGTATTCTTCCCAGGGGGTCTCTGTCAGGAATGGGAAAAGGAAAACAATATGACCTGAGTGTTTCCTTAGGGAACCTGTCACCAGGGACCTCATAGTCACTACGACAAGTTACAGAAGCCCATGACCCTGCACTGCAAGGTGGGGGCTGAGAGCTGGAGTCTGCCGAACGAACAAGTCAATGTTGTTTAATCATCCACCCAAAGCCAACCCCTGTGACTACACAGAGGATTCTTGTCAGGGTGCAAGGTAAGTTATAACACACACATTATATTGTAATGCAAATGCTTAAGAGGCAGAGAGGCAGATGTGCACTGCAGGTGTGAGGGGCCCCTGTAACCCGTCATTAAAGGCGACTCCTGCGTCTGACATAAAACGGGATTAATCATTCTTGTCGCTTCCTCTGCAGGGCCGGCACCTGACGGATCTCCTGAACTGAACAGTTCTAGGGCTCTGAATGAACGATTGTCTTTAACAACATCCGCTTCTCAGAGCTGCTGAAGGAGCGACTGTCCGAAGGTGAGAATAGTGTCCTATATTACCCCCCAACAGTCTCTGTATACAGGATCTCTATACCCCACAGTCTCTATATATCCCAGCAGTCTCTATATATCCCAGCAGTCTCTGTATCAAGGATCTCTATACCCCGCAGGTCTCTGTATACAGGATCTCTATATACCCCACAGTCCTCATATACAAGATCTCTATACCCCAGCATTCTCTGTTACAGGATCTTCTAACCCAGCAGTCTCTGTAACAGGACTCTATACACCCCAGCATCTCTATATCCAGCATCTCTATATACCCAGCAGTCTCCTGCACTGTCTCTATATACAGGATCTCTATACCCCAGCAGTCTCTATATACAGGATCTCTATACCCCAGCAGTCTCTATATACAGGATCTCTATACCCCAGCAGTCTCTATACCCCCCAGCAGTCTCTATAACAGGATCTTCATAACCCCAGCAGATCTCTATACAGATCTCTATACCCCAGCAGTCTCTGTATACAGGATCTCTATACCCCAGCAGTCTCTGTATACAGGATCTCTATACCCCAGCAGTCTCTATATACAGGATCTCTATACCCCAGCAGTCTCCTG
The DNA here is from genome assembly GCA_019512145.1 of Engystomops pustulosus. NCBI lineage: Eukaryota > Metazoa > Chordata > Amphibia > Anura > Leptodactylidae > Engystomops > Engystomops pustulosus. The sequence goes on along the minus strand of WNYA01000720.1, from coordinate 98,677 downwards.
CGCTGTCTCTATATACAGGATCTCTATACCCCACAGCCAGTCTCTATATACAGGATCTCTATACCCCAGCATCTCTATACCCCAGCAGTCTCTATATACAGATCTCTATACCCCACCAGTCCTCTGTATACAGGATCTCTATACCCCAGCAGTCTCTATATACAGGATCTCTAACCCCCAGCAGTCTCTATATACAGGATCTCTATACCCCAGCAGTCTCTATATACAAGGATCTCTATACCCCAGCAGTCTCTGTATACAGGATCTCTATACCCCAGCAGTCTCTATATACAGGATCTCTATACCCACCAGCAGTCTCTATATACAGGATCTCTAATACCCCACAGTCTCTGGTATAAACAGGATCTCTCATACCCCAGCATCGGGTCTCCTTTATAAGAATCTCTTACCCCAGCGTCCCTCTGTCTAACAGGATCTCTATACCCACGCAGTCTCCTGCGTCTGTCTCTATATCACTCTCTATACCCCCAGCACAGTCTCCTGCCGCGGATCTCTATACCCCAGCAGTCTCTATATACAGGATCTCTATACCCCAGCAGTCTCCTGCACTGTCTCTATACCCCAGCAGTCTCTATATACAGGATCTCTATATACCCGCAGGTCTCTGTATACAGAGCGCTTACCCAGGCATCTCTCCATCCCCAGCAGTCTCTATATACAGGATCTCTATACCCAGCAGTCTCTGCGCTGGTCCCTCTCTATACAGGATCTCTATACCCCAGCAGTCTCTCCTGCACTGTCTCTATTACAGATCTCTATACCCCAGCAGTCTCCTCCTGCGTCTCGGATCTCTATACCCCAGCATTCTCTTATATACAGATCTCTATAACCCCGCAATCTCTATATCAGGATCTCTATAATACCACCAGCCGGTCCTTATACAGGATCTCTATACCCCAGCAGTCCCTGCGTGATCTCTATAACCCCCAGCAGTCTCGTAACAGATCTCTAATAACCCAGGATCTCTATACCCCCAGCAGTGCTGTATACAGATCTCATACCCCAGCATCTCTATACCCACCCCCCCAGCATCTCTATATACAGGATCTCTATAACCCCAGCAGTCTCCGTTCAGTGTATACAGGATCTCGTATACCCCCAGCAAGTCTCTGTATACAGGATCTCTATACCCCAGCAGTCTCTTATACGGATCTCTTATACCATACCCCAGCATCTCTATATACAGGATCTTAACCACCCCATCAGTCTCTGTATCTCAGGATCTCTATACCCAGCAGTCTCTGTATAACGGATTCTCATATACCCCAGCAGTCTCTAAACAGGATCTCTCTACCCCAGCATCCTCTGTATATCAGATCTCTATACCCAGCCCTGGTCTCTGTCTCTATATAGGACTCTCTATAACCCCAGCAGTCTCTGTATACAGATCTCTATACCCCACTCTATTACCTCCACTCTCCTGCGCTGTCCTCTATATACAGGATCTCTATACCCGCAGCAGTCTCTTCCTGCGCGGTCTCTATAAAACCCAGCAGTCTCTATATACCAGGATCTCTATAAAAGCCCCTAGTCGCGATGCTCTCCTGCCTGTCTCGGATAACCCCCGCGTCTCTATATACAGGATCTCTAATACCCCAGCATCTCTGTATTACAGGATCTCTATAACCCCAGCAGAGTCTCCTGCCGGTCTCTATCCCCAGCATTCTCTATATACATCCAGGATCCTCTATACCCCGCATCTCCCGCAGTCTCTATATACAGGATCTCTATACCCCCAGCAGTCTCTATATACAGGATCTCTATACCCCAGCAGTCTCCTGCACTGTCTCTATACCCCAGCAGTCTCTTATACGCGATCCTCTATACCCCATCAGGCCTCTCTGTCTCTATATACAGGATCTCTATACCCCAGCAGTCTCTATATACAGGATCTCTAACCAGCAGCACCCAGCAGTCTCTGTATACAGGATCTCTATACCCCAGCAGTCTCCTGCACTGTCTCTATACCCCAGCAGTCTCTATATACAGGATCTCTATACCCCAGCAGTCTCTGTATACAGGATCTCTATACCCCCCAGCTCTCCTATATACAGGACTCTATACCCCAGCAGTCTCTTATCTCTATACAGGATCTCTATACCCCAGCAGTCTCTATATACAGGATCTCTATACCCCAGCAGTCTCCTGCGCCTCGTCATCTATATACAGGATCTCTATACCCCAGCAGTCTCTATATACAGGATCTCTATACCCCAGCAGTCTCTATATACAGGATCTCTATACCCCAGCAGTCTCTGTTACAGCGATCTCTATACCCCAGCAGTCTCCTGCTTTATACAGCGTCTCTATAATAACCCCCAGCTCTCTGTCTTACAGCATCTCTTATACCCCAGCAGTCTCCTGCGCTATAAGGATCTCTATAACACCAGCATCCTCTGTATACAGGATCTCATACCCCATCCCCCAGCAGTCTCTGTATACAGATCTCTATACCCCAGCAGTCTCCTGCCGCGGCTCTCTATCCCCAGCATTCTCGCTATACATACAGGATCTCTATACCCCCGCAGTCCTCCTGCGACTGTCTCTATATAACAGGATCTCTTATACCCCAGCAGTCTCCTGCCACTGTCCCTCTATATACGGATCTCTATACACCCCAGCAGGTCTCCTGCCTAGCACTCTCTATATACAGGATCTCTATACCCCATCAGTCTCCGCCTGTCTCTATTACGGATTCTCTACCCAGCAGTCTCTACTTATACAAGGATCTCTATAACCCCAGCATTCTCTGATCTCTATATACAGGATCTCATAACCCCATCAGCTCTCTATACAGGATCTCTTATAACCCCAGCAGTCTCCTGCACTGTCCATACAGACTCTATACCCCAGCAGTTCCTGCCGCTTGTCTCTATAACAATGATCTCTATACCCACAGGCTCTATAACAGGATCTCATACCCCGCAGTCTCTTATAGAGGATCCTCTATACCCAGCAGTCTCCGGCGCTGTCTCTATACCCCTCGTCTCCTGCAGCGTCTCTATACCCCAGCATCTCTATACCCCCAGCAGTCTCCTGCCGCGTCCTCTATAACCCCACAGTCTCCTGCGCTGTCTCTATACCCCAGCGTCTCCTCCTGCTGTCTCTATACCACCCGCAGTCTCTGCGCGTCTCCTAATACCCCCAGAGTCTCCTGCGCTTCTCTATACCCCAGCATCTCCTGGCTGTCTCTATACCCCCGCAGTCTCGCGTGTCTCTATAACCCCAGCAGTCCTCCTGCGCTGTCTCTATACCCAGCAGTCCTCCTCTGCATGGTCTCTCATACTCCCAGCCGTTCCTGCGTGTCTCTATACCCCAGCAGTCCTCCTGCGCTTAAGGATCTCTATACCCCGCAGTCTCCTGCGCTGTCTCTATACCCACCCCGTGCATCTCTATTCGGAGCTCTTATACCCCAGCAGTCTCTGTATACAGGATCTCTATACCCCTCTCACCCAGCATGTCTTCATATATACAGTGATTCTCTATACCCAGCAACTATATACGGATCTAACCCAGCATCTCTATACCAGTCTCTATATACCCCAAGACTCCTATATACAGGATCTCTATAACCCCCAGCAGTCTCTGTATCATGTCTCTATACCTCACATGAATCTCTATACAACCCCAGCAGTCTCTATATACAGGATCTCATAAACCCCAGCAGTTCGTCTATATACAGGACTCAATCTCCAATACCCCAGCATCCTATACAAGGATCTCTATAACCCCAGCATCCTCTATATAAGGAATCTCTAATACCCCCGCATCTCAGTCAAGGATCGTCTTCACCAGATCTCTATATACAGGATCTCTATACGCCCCAGCAGTATCCTCTTCTATAATATAGGATCTCCTATCAACCACCCAGCTCTCTATAATACATGATCTCTATACCCCAGCAGTCTCTTATACAGGAGCTTTATACCCCAAGCAGTCTCTATATATGGTCTCTATAACCCCAGCAGTACTCTATATACAGGCTCTCTATACCCCAGCATTCTCTATAAATCATACCATCCATCTCTTTCAGATCCTATCCAGCAGTCTCCTGCCGCTGTCTCTTATTATGAAATACCCCAGCTGTCTCTATATACAGGATGCCTAATATACCCCAGCGTCTCTATATACAAGTACTCTATACCCCAGCATTCGCCTGCGCTGGTCTCTATACCCCATCAGATCTCTATAGTACAGGATCTCGATACCCCCCGCGTGCAGTCTCTATATACACATGATCTATATACCCCAGCTGTCTCATATACAGATCTCTATACCCAGCGTCTCCTGCGCTGTCTCTATACCCCGCAAGTCTCATATACAGGATCTCTATACCCCAGCAGCAGTCTCTATATATAGGAATCTCTAATACCCCAGCAGGCAGTCTCCTGCGCTGTCCTCTATCTGTATTGGCCGTTCTTCATTCTCTTTCCCAGACTCATACTCAACCGTCACTCTATGTTCATTGTCTGTGACAGGTGAATTTAACCAGAAATGCAGCTGAGGATCCGTCAAGAGATTTGAGAAGGGAGAAGAGGTCGAGTCCTGGAGGAGAAGTTTTATGAAAAGTTAACCCCATCAGTGCCTGCTCTGTCTCTATATACAGGATCTCTATACCCACAGCTCTGTAACAGATCTCTATACAGCGATCTCTAACAGACTTACCCCAGCATCGTCAACCCAGCAGTCTCTATAATACGACGGATCTCTATCAAACCCCAGCAGTCTCCTGTCGGTTCGCCTACCTACCCCAGCAGTCTCTGTATACAGGATCTCTATAACCCCAGCAGTCTCTGTATACAGGATCTCTCTACCCCCCCAGCATTACGTCTCTATAACTCACATTGGTGCAATCAGATCTATACCCCAGCAGTCTCTACTCTATACCCCAGCAGTCTCCTGCGCTGTCTCTATACCCCAGCAGTCTCCTGCGCTGTCTCTATACCCCAGAAGTCTCCTGCGCTGTCTCTATACCCCAGCAGTCTCCTGCGCTGTCTCCTCTATGTTCATTGTCTGTGACAGGTGAATTTACACCAGAAATGCAGCTGAGGATCCGTCAAGAGATTGAGAAGGAGAAGAAGGTCGAGTCCTGGAAGGAGAAGTTTTATGAAAGTTACTATGGGCAGAAGTAAGTTCTGAGAGGTCTTGAAGATGTTGTTAGATGATGGCAGTGACTGCGGGAGGGGGGGGGAAGATGCTGTGCGGTGACTGCTGGGAGCGTGTATGCTGAGTGAGGTGGGGGGGGGAGATGCTTGTGCAGTGACTGCTGGGAGCGGGGGGTGCGCATGCGGGGAAGTCGGAGATGCTGTGGCAGTGACACGCGTGGAGAGGGCGGGAGATGTGTGCAGTGACTGTGGGGGCGGGGGGAGATGCTGTGACCAGTGACTGCTGGGAGCGGGGGAGATGGTGCAGGGGAGCGGAGGGGGGAGATGCTGTGCAGAGTGGGGGGATGCTGTGTGGCAGCGAGTGGGGGAAGGGAGGATAAGAGGCTGTGCAGTGACTGCTATGGGAGCGGGGGAGATTGCGTGCGAGGACTGCTGGGAGGGGGGAGATGCTGTGCAGTGACTGCTGGGAGGGGGGAGATGCTGTGCAGTGACTGCTGGAGCGGGGGGGGATGTGTGCAGTGACTGCGGTTGGATCGGGGCGGGGGAGGGATGTGTGGCATGACTGCTGGGCAGCGGGGGAGTATGCTGTGCAGTGCTGCTGGGAGCGGGGGAGATGCTGTGCAGATGACTGCTGGAGCGGGGGGAGATGGGCATGTGCATGACTGCTGGGAGGAGGGGAGATGCTGTGCAGTGCTGCTGGTGAGTGGGGGAGATGCTGTGCAGTGACTGCGGAGCGGGGAGGATTTGGCAGGGACGTGGGGCGTGGGGAGAGTGCTGTGCAGTGACGCTGGGGGAGTCGGCGGAATGCTGGCAGTGACTGCTGGGAGCGGGGTGGGGAGGGTAGTGCTGTGCAGTGACTGCTTGGGGAGCGGGGGATTGATGTGTGCGTGGACTGTGGAGAGGGGGAGATGCTGTGCAGTGACTGTCGAGGGGAATGCTGCGGGAGCGAGAGGATGCGCTCAGTGCGCGCAGGGAGGGGGACGATGCGTGTTCAGGACTCTGGAGCGGGGGGAGATGTGGTGCAGTGACTGCTGGGAGGGGAGGGAGATGCTGTGCAGTGCTGCTCGGGAGCGGGGGGAGCGAGATTGCTTGCAGTGAACTGCGGGAGTGCGGGGGAGATGCTGTGCAGTGACTGCTGGGAGCGGTGGGAGATGCTGTGCGGGACTGTCTGGAGGGGACTGTCGTGCTGCGGGAGGATGCTGGCAGTGACTGCTGGGAGCGGGGGAGAGCTGTCAAGTGCTGCTGGGGCGGGGGGGAGATGCTGTGCAGTGACTGCGGAGAGCGGGGGAAGATGCTGTGCAGTGACTGCTGGGAGGGGGAGATGCCGTGACAGTGGACGGGTGCTTGGCTTGAGCTGGGGCGGGAGAGTGCGTGCTTGGGCGGGATGTGTGGGACTGCTGGGACGGGGGAGTGCTGGGCTGACTTAGTGGGGAGGCTGCAAGTGACTTGGGAGAGCGGAGTACTTGCACTTACTCTTCCTTATATACAACAGGACATTTGAAAAGGACCAAAGGAGCCGAGATCGACGTAGAGACCCCGGATTCCATCCTGGTGAACACCAACCTGCGGGCGCTGATCAATAAGCACACCTTCTCCCTGCTCCCGGGGGACGGCCAGCAACGCATGCCTCCGACTCCTGCCGACGGTGCGACCGACGGTAGGAGGGTGGGGACGACACAGAGGGGGACCGAGAGAGACACATTGGGAAATTTGGCTTGTTGAAATTTTCGAATGACCCTAGAATACCCTCTGACCTTTACAGGTCAATTTATTGGCCCAGATTAATCAGAACCAGTGATGTGTACTGTGTGCAGTGTCCTGTGTAGTGCGCCCCCTGCTGCTCGGGAGGAGGCATCTTTTTTTTTTGGTGCACTTTATTCATCCTGCAGAATTGTGGGGCAGTCGGTAACAATTGTGATGCAGTCGTCCAAGCTGGCGGCAGTCACGCTCTAGAGGCATTTAAAGGGTTAACACCTGCGATCAGTGCCAGCACCGGCCGCGGGTGTTACAGGTGGGTGTTTGCTGCAGTATACAGCAAACACATCGCCTTGTATGGAGAGTGCTCAGCCTGTGAGCCCGCAGCCGGTATGTGATGTTATAGTCCGTCACGTGTTGGTAAGGGGTTAAAGGTCATGTATTCTTCCCAGGGGGTTCTCTGTCAGGAATGGGAAAAGGAAAACTATGACCTGAGTGTTTCCTTAAAGGGAACCTGTCACCAGGGACCTCATAGTCACTACAGACAAGTTACAGAAGCCCATGACACCTGCACTGCAGGGTCACAGAGGTGGGGGCTGAGAGCTGAGGAGTGTGCAGCACAGACAAGTCACATGTTGTTTAAATGCATCCAAACCAAAGCCCAACCCCTGGGACTACACAGAGGATTCTGTCAGGGTGCAAGGTAAGTTATAACACACAATTATATTGTAATGCAAATGCTTAGAGAAGGCAGAAAGACAGATGTGCACTGCAGGGGTGAGGGGCTCCTGTAACCCGTCATTAAAGGCGACTCCTTCTGCGTCTGACATATAGACGGGAGTAATCATTCTTGTCGTGTTCCTCGCAGGCCGGACCTGACGGACTCCTGAAACTGAACAGTTCTGCTCTGAATAACGAGTTCTTTACATCCGCGTCTCAGAGCTGGAAGGAGCGACTGTCCGAAGGTGAGAATAGTGTCCTATATATAACCCCCACAGTTGTCTGTATAGAGGATATACCCCAGCAGTCTCTATATACCAGAATCTCCTATACCCCAGCGTCTCTGTTATAGGTATCTCTATACCCCAGCAGTCTCTATATAAGGATCTCTATCCCCCAGCAGTCTCTATATACAGGATCTCTATACCCCAGCAGTCTCCTGCATGTCTCTAACCCCAGCAGTCTCCTGCACTGTCTCTATATACAGGATCTCTATACCCCAGCAGTCTCCTGCGCTGTCTCTATACCCCAGCAGTCTCTATATACAGGATCTCTATACCCCAGCAGTCTCCTCGGACGTCTCTATACCCCAGCAGGTCTCATGACGCTGATCTCTATACCCCAGCAGCTCTGCGTATACAGATCTCTATACACCACAGCAGTATCCTGCGCTGTTCTCATACCCAGCATCTACTGCGCTTGATCTCTATACCCCAGCAGTCCTGCGCTATAGGATCTCTATACCCCAGCAGTCTCCTGCGCTTAGCGTCTCTATACATACCCCAGGCAGTTCCTGCGTCTGCATGATCTCGTAACCCCGCAGTCTCCTGCGAGGTCTCTATACCCCAGCAGTCTCCTGCGATCCAGGATCTCTATACCCCCCAGCAGTCTCCTGCGCATATAAGGTCTCTATACCCCAGCAGTCTCCTGCTGTCATACGCTCTATACAATCTCAGTCTCTGCGCGTCTCTACCACGCCCAGCAGTCCTACAGGTCCAACCACACTCTGTTAGATCCTATCCACATGTCTCTTATGAATCTCTATACAGTCCCGTACAGGATCAACCCCAGTCTCCTGGCGTTCTAATCAGGCTCTCTATACCCCAGCAGTCCGGGTCTCTTCCCGCGCTTACAGTCCTTCCAGCAGCTTCTCTGCTTCTCTATGTTCATTGTCTGTTGGACAGGTGAATTTACACCAGAAATGCAGTGAGGGATCAGTCAAGAGATTGAGAAGGAGAAGAGAAGAAGGTCGAGTCCTGAGGAAGTTTTATGAAAGTT
>WNYA01000720.1:0-89843 GCA_019512145.1 Engystomops pustulosus | reverse complement strand
GTTACTATGGGCAGAAGTAAGTTCTGAGAGGTCTTGAAGATGTTGTTGTTGGGTGATTAGCGTTTATGACTAATACACTGAGCACTGGTGTCCGGTTGGTCGTGTAAACCACATCTCTTGTCTTTGAAGTTCTGGTCTGAGTGAAGAGGAGTTGAGCAGGATGACTGCAGAAGACTACGAGGAGGTTGAGGACAAGGTCTGTCCACCTATTGTGCTCATTACAATGGCTCCAGCTAACGACGCTCCTAGAAGTTCCTTACTAGTAGATCCACTGACTGTGAAAACTGAGAAGGACCAGGACAATCATGAGAAGCCGGGGGCTATAAAAGCCAAAGCAAAGTCCATGGACCTCGGCAATCAGACTTCAGCCGGAGAAGACAACCAAGAGGTGAAAGAAGAGGCAGAAACCACTAAAGAGTTGCCCAAAGACGAGCAGCCCAAGAGCCATACTTGCATGACCCCAGTGAAACCAAAGAGCTCGGCCCTCATAGAATCGCCAAGAACAACCACGAGTGAGGAAGACCTTCCCCAAAGCTCAGGAGCTCCAGAGAAGACCTTCAGCATTGGGGCCAAGAGACACTTGGAAGTCGGTGAGGATCATCCAGCTGCTCCTGAGAAGAGTCCCCGTATGATCGAGCTGAGCCAGCCCCAGCAGACATTTCGTGCCTTATGTAAGCCTCCTCCCGAAACGCAGAAGGAGGCGCCGGAACAGAAGGTCCCACCGCTCAAGGTAAAGCCAATGGGGGGGTAGATAGGGTCAAAAAGTTAATCATGGTGGGTACCCCACTCTAAAGAGGCACTGGTCCATTAGTGAATTTTGCTCATGTCTAGGGCCAGTAGCAGAGTCCCTGGGGGTTATCCCCTAACCCTTATATTTGTATCTGGAGTTGAGGTCACAGCAGGCACAGCACAGTAGACAAGGGTTAGGTCAGAGCAGACAAGATATGGTTGGATCATGAAGTAGTCAATCAAAAGAACCCCTCCGCACCACAATGGAACCTCAGGGACTTTATTGCTCCCTGTGGTCTCCCTTTGTGACATGGAGGTTGATAGTTTCATAGAAAGCACCTTCTCTTATATAGGTTCTCCCATAACTGTTCCCCGGGGCAGGTAATAAGTGTCTGATCACTGATGATTTAGGGGATCTTCCCTTTTCGTGGGAGTATAATAATGTTGACCTGTCAATCCACTAGATGATAGTGCTGTGCCATTCTAGCGTCATCTGTATTAGTAGGATGCCCTAGTAGGGTGCCCCATGTGTGGTACATTCAGTGACAGGACTATAATTTGACCAATGCAAAAAAAAAATTGGAGGATAGATGACAAAAGAGAAGGAGCTTTGGATCACCAGATGACATAAGGCTTTTCTGCCAAACCTTGCAGTCAAGCTTTTTGATGTGTTTATTATAGACGGGTGGGTTATAAGACCTAGAGACTTGTTTTTATGAATTGTTTTTGAGACCGTATCATTATATAACCACCATATTCCCTGCTCTTTTGTCTGTGATCTAGATCCCCATGGTATGGCTCTCTCCAAAGCCTTTTCGTAGCAGCCAGGTCTCTCCCAGGTCCACATTTCCAGCCACCGGCACCAGTCCTGGAAGAACAGGAGCTCGCACGCTTGCCGACATCAAGGCGAAGGCTCGATTGGCCCGTGCACAGAGAGCAGCAGCTATTGCCGCCCATGGAGGTTCCATCCCCGGACCTGGGCCTGGAGGAGGACCTGGCGGTGGAGCGGAGAACGGGAGAAGAGTACTGGAAATGGGAAATACTGGAAGCAGGAGAAGTGAAGGGAGAACTTCACCCTCACTACCAGTTAGCGAAAATCAAAGGGAGGTCACGAAACCGGTGCAGATATCATCTGACAGTCCAGCAAGAGCACAGTTACTGCAAAAACCCTGTGTACAACCCACAGTCACAGTTGCTTCACATCGACTCCACCACAATGAAAATAGAAGTATCTCCCAAAACACAGAAAAGGGCAACTCGATCGCCACTAGGCAGCTGACTCAGGAACCATCCACACCAGATAAATCCATACAACCGTCTGAGCTTTCAATGACATCATCTTTTGAAGGTTCAAGAATTCCATCAATGCCAAACACAAACATAGCACAAGATGGTGAAGCGAGACCACAGATACTTGCCTCGTCTCCTTTTCTAGCAGCAAAGATGTCTCCAAGTCGGCCACAACCAGAAACGTCCTTGAGGAAGTTGGGAACATCTTCTGCAACCCAACCAATTGACGAGGCAACATCCACCCATGTACACAACCCTAACGTTAAGCCGCTAAGGTTGGGTGGTGGGCATCTGAGCAAGACCAGCTCCAGCATTCCTGCAAATAACCCATTGGTCACACAGCTTCTTCAAGGAAAGAACGTCCCCTTAGAGAAAATCATGCCTAGGCCTCTAACAAAAGTCGAAATGAAAACCACGCCATTAACATCTACTGAGAGACCGAAGGGCTCAATACAAGGGTCAGAATCTTGTAGAAGGGAAGAGACTGAAAGACCATCAAATAAAGCTGCTCAGCAACTGGAGAGATTCTTGAGCCATAACCGGCAGCATCCTTCAGGTCAAAGGATATGGCAACTTTTTTCAGGTAAAGACTTAACAAGTTCTGGAAAAAATCAATTACAAGGTCCGACGGACCATGTCATGAGCCAGGAGCATGCTCTACAGACCCTGGTCAAGAAGGTTTGGAAAGAGAACGCAAATCCATCCGAGTCCAATACTGCCCCATGTGTTTCCCAGAGAGAGAACATTTCTCAGAGGTTTATGCTTGGTTTTCTTGGAAGAAGGACCTCCAAGCCGGCCATGTCTGGCCATTACCTGCTTAACATCTCAACGTATGGAAGGGTCCCGGAGGTTTGTAGACCACCGCCTTCAGACAGCACAGGTGATACATCTCTGAAGGATCCTAGGCAAGTAGATAACCGAGAGACTACAATGGAGGCCATAGTAGAGAGCAGAGAAGCGGACAGAGAGATTGAAGTGTGCCGCTCTCCGATTTCTCTCTCTCAAGTGCCCCCTTCTCCTAAAATAGAACCTATAAATCCTGCACACGGGGAATTCCTTCCAACATTTGACGTGAAGGAAACTGTTCAGATTGTCACAAAAGGCAGCATTTATGAGTCGGACATAGCCCGAGACTTGATACAAGCTGCCCAGGCCAAAATGGCCAATGTATTGGGGGTCAAGTTAAAACACAATGCCTCAGACATGTTTGGAATCCATGCTTCATCCACCTCGCCCCATCCGGATTTACTGCAGTCGTCAAGGACTTGTGGGAATCCTGCCGGTCTCCTTGGATCGGGATACGGTGGCACAATCAACATCTCCACTTCACCTGAGCTCCTCAATAGGTCCTCGGTCCCCATGGGTGGAAATTTTAGTCCAGCTAATACGGACAATGTTGTGTCCTTCTCTGTGACTGTGACGACAATCCCCTCCAGTCAGAGTGCAAGCTCTGGTGGTTGTGAACAACCCATCTCTGTTCAGGCTTACACCGATGGCGGCAGTATGGAGATGTCTCCCTCCAAGTGCTACTGCCGACTGAAAGCCATGATCATGTGTAAGGGCTGTGGTGCGTTCTGCCATGACGATTGCATTGGTCCCTCCAAGCTGTGTGTCTCCTGCCTTGTGGTACGGTGACGGCCATCTCTAGTGACCCCGGGTTTGGGTTACCTTATCTTGTACACTGGCCAGGATTACTCTTACCGGGTACGTTGTAGGGTTCTCATCAACCCTAATCAATCACGACACAAGTTTGCACTTGATACTGTAAATAATACACAAGTGTTTTTTTTGTTTTTTTTTGTTTGGTTACAAATTTTAAGACCAGATTTCCAAAGACTGAAGCAATATGTCCCTGGTCACTTTTATACTCCCTGGTCCTAGTGTGTGCACTAGGGGAGATACGGGATCCCCAATCTAAGCAATAATTTTAAACTACCTAAACTCCGTGCCCAACAGGAACCCAATATGGAGTCTGGATAGCTTTTGTTTAGTAACGTAGTGTGGGGTGAGTGGATCCAGCCTGACCCCCATGTTGTATATGGAGGTGCCTGGCTGTTAATCTGGATCTATCATGCACCGTACATAGGAGCACATTATGGAGTGAGAATATTCTGGTTCTGGAGTCTCTGGTAGTCTTGGTCTGCTTAGCACTTATGAATAGATAAGCACTTACAGGTAATATTGTGTGAAGTCTACGATACATATTCAAGGACAACACTGTGATGTGATTTATTAACTCAACGTAAGCTTTGTATTTGATGAAAAGCCATAGACCTTCATCCGAGAGGCCTCAAGGGCTTCTGCCTACTGATTGAGGCCTTATATCCAGGAGAAAGGAAAGATCCTGCTGATCCCTCTACGTGAGTCTGACTGTGGTGTGTGATGTAACTTGGTGATTCCCGGCTGCATTCCCTATCCCCGTAATCCTCATTGTCCTGTACAGTAACGGCTTCGTCTTCTCGCAGATTTGCTCTTGGGAGCTCAGGTATCAAGAATACTAAACCTTAGAAGCGTTTATGAACTGGTCTGATGGCCCCGTGACTCTGATGATGATAGTCCCACCACGTTATGACCTAGCAGCTCTATTCTTCATTCCTTTGTGGCCCCGTGACTCTGATGATGATAGCCCCACCACGTTATGACCTAGCAGCTCTATTCTTCATTCCTTTGTGGCCCCGTGACTCTGATGATGATAGCCCCACCACGTTATGACCTAGCAGCTCCATTCTTCATTCCTTTGTGCACCCAGAGAGTTAAATCTTGCTTCTCCCCATCACTTTCTGCCAGGTCAGTGACTTGCCCTCTGTATGGGGGTCACACTATCTTTTAGTAACTGGTTTTCGGTGACCACTGATCTGGCTCCCCCTTCTGGTAGAGAGGGGATATCCTGTGTTGGTTCATATTTCCCTGACCCGGTGTATGACGAAGTATTGGGAAGGCATATGAGCTCAGCACTCCTCCACCAGCAGTTATTCAGGAACAGTAATGGGGTCCCATTTTACCCCTGAAACTTGTGTCCTACATGAACTAATCTGGTCCTCGTCTCGAGCAACAATGTTTGTTACTTACTCAGTGTTACGTGACATTGGGTGCTTTCACGTGTCAACTAGAGGGTGAAAAGTTCTCGGGATGTACAGGGCTTATCGGATGGGAAATATTTCACCAATGTACAGTTTAGGTTCGGGGCTCCGTTCCTGCTTCTTTAGGCGCATGGTGGGCATTGTAGGCATTTAGTTTATGTTCTGAAAGACTTTCCATGTGAAAGAATTGTGGAGATAATTTACACAATCCTTTCACTCAATCACGTTGGAAAATCTTATTGTACGGAAGGATCTTTTTGCACTTTACATTTTATACACAGAAATGTATATTGACCTAGAATGAAGACCTAAAACATCTCGTTACCACTAAAGTTACCACTGCTGCTCGGAGAGCACCTGGATCGGGGAGAGACTCAGGCTCAATTCGATTCTTATGGTCTCGATTCAGTTCTAGATAACGTTAACAACGTAAGTAGTACAAGGCCGTATGTCACAGAGGGGAGAGGAGATACTATTTGGTGTAGAGGGGATCGTGTTGTCCATGCACACAGCCATGTTGCAGTAATACCATGTTGAAGCACTTAGCATATTATTACTATATTGAAAATTATTGTATATAGGTGTTCTCTATCTGTTAAGGTAGGTGGAGGCCCCTGAGAAAAAAATCTGTGAGGTGATTGTTGGATATTGCTGGTGGGAGCCCCCTTATGGCGGACAGCCATAAAATGGTGGGGGCCCTGGGGCACACTACCCTGGAGACATCCCTATAATCCAGCCCTGCTCATAGTACCCAACGTTCTGTTCAAAAGCCATTGGTACTCCATGTGGCATCGGCCTTTGCTGTCCTCTTGCCTTGAATAAAAATGGTCGACTTAGGAGCCACCAACTCCACAAAGTACCCAGTAGCCCCCTAGACGTGAATATTTTTAATGACTTGTTAGATGAAATGTAATCTCATCATCGCAAAGCCTTGTGGTCTTCAGGGAGGGCCCATACGTTGTCTAGATGTGGCGGCGGTGATCTTCACGTTACTGTAATTCAGGAGAGATCCTGAAGGAAGCAAGAAAAGCTCAGGCGGGATCGGTATCTTCTGGACACTGACCAACATCGGTCCAGAGGTTTGTGGAGATGATACTCAGGGTTATCGATGGGTCAGACCACCCATTTACATGCACAGACTCCAATATTTAGATGAGCTCAACCCCCAATTCTTCAGCGGCTTTTGGACCTCTTTTTTTTTGTATTCGCACTATGTATATGATTACAAGAATAAACTAAGCATATGATAATATATTTAAAGTAATAAAAAAAATATATATATACGTATATATATGAGAGTCTAGACGTTATATACAGGGTATCGCCATTAGTCAGGTGAAGGACATAGAATTTATAAAAAAATCATTGTGATTTTACTCGGATGCAATACGATGTGGATACTGTCAGGGAAGATCCAGCCCGCTGTGATTTTATTGTGTGTTTTTTTTTTTTTTTTTGTGAATGTTTTATTTTAAGCGCCGTTTTCTGGATAAAGGGACTGTTGTGATCGGACCATAGGGTATGTACAGGAGCGCCGAGGAAATAATCCTTATAGAAGAATATTTTTTCAGACAGTAAAAAGAAAAATCATTTATGTAAAACAAAAAAACCTTTGAATTCCTCGTATGACTTTGGAGATTTCTGTACGTGGACGCGCGCGGGGATTGGTGCACGCGGATTATTCTTTATTTTAGAAGGTATTTGTAAGCAGTTACAGAATAAAAACAGGAACTTGTTGTGACTTGCGTGAGCTTTTATGTTTTTGTATTTCCTGATACTACGGACAGATATTGTACGATGATCCCCGTGCAGAGTGCGGCTCGCATCCTAAATTATTAGGAAACCAAGTTACCTCTTACAATGTGTTCCAAAAACAATTCTAAATTGGATGAAATTGTAGAAAAAAAACCACATTTCCGCCAATTTCTTGTGAACACGGTTTTTACATCTTTCACCGTGAGCTCTTAACGAAAAGTCTATAATATTCTTTGGGTCGGAACAATCACAATGATACAAAATGTATGTAGGTTTTAATAGATGATACAAATTTAAAACCTTTTGTACAAAAAACACTTTCTTCGCTTTGCCCTTTTCAATATCTTTCCAAACTTTCCATTAGGGTGATGCCACACATGGCGTTTTGAACCTGTTTTTGGTCCGTTTTTAAGCAGTCCAATTTTTAATTAAGATAATTGTTAAAACCTGTCAAAAATGCATGCGTTTTTTTAACAGACTGCTTAAAAACGGACCAAAAACGGTTACAAAAATGCCATGTGTGGCATCACCCTAAGGGTTGTTTCACTGGAATGTGTGCAGCGTGTGTATACGTCCTGTACGTTGGCCCAATCCCACAGGCTGCACCCAGTGCTGAGGACGGGAATCCCTGCATCCTATAGTATTATAATGCAAGGACGTTCCCTCTGCCGGCCGAACGGCCGCACCAAAACTGTAATAGTTAATGTACATGTAATAGTTAATGTACAGTCATAGCCATAAGTTTTGAGAATGATACAAATGTAAATTGTTACAAAGTCTCCGGCATCAGGTTTTAAAATGGTAATTTGCATATTCTCCAGAATGTTATAAAGAGTGATCATATTTGCCTAGAAAATACATTTTTGCCCCCAAATCACATTTCAACTTCATTGGAGATGCCATAAAAGAGCAGCTGCCATGGTGTCAGTGATGTCTCCAGTAACACAGGTGCGGGGGCTGATTAGGACAGGCCTGGAGATCAATCTGTCATGATTAAGTAAGAATCACACCGGACACTTTACAAGGAGGCTGGTGCTTGGCATCATTGTTTCTCTTCTGTTACCCATGGTTATCTCTAAAGAAACACGTGCAGTCATCATTGCACTGCACAAAACTGGCCTAACAGGGAAGAGTATCGCAGCTAGAAAGATGTCACCTCAGTCACCAATCTATCACATCATCAAGGAATCCAAGGAGAGAGGCTCCATTGTTACCAAAAAGGCTCCAGGAGCCAAAGAAGGAGCAGCAAGCGCCAGGAGCGTCTC
Source organism: Engystomops pustulosus (assembly GCA_019512145.1). Taxonomy (NCBI): domain Eukaryota; kingdom Metazoa; phylum Chordata; class Amphibia; order Anura; family Leptodactylidae; genus Engystomops; species Engystomops pustulosus. The sequence continues at coordinate 81,724 of WNYA01000720.1, read as the reverse complement.
TTACAAGTGTCTCAGCTTGGGGATGGGGCTCCCAGCCAAGGGAATCGGCATAAAAACACCTCCATGAATAAAGAATGGGAGCAGAATGTCCTCCAGGAGCCGCTTCTCCCAACCCTCCAGGAGCAGATGGTGATGAGCAATGCCTCCTCCAGCATGATGGAGCACCTGCCATAAAGGGGAGAACTAAATGGCTCCGGGAACAGAACACATAGATTCTGGGTCCATGGCCCGGAACCTCCCCAGATCTTATCCCATTGAGAACTTGTGGTCAATCATCAGGAGACGGAGGACAAACAAAACCCAACACATTGTGACAGAATGCAGCAGTGATAGTGCAGGAATGGACGGCTATCAGTCAGGATCTGGTGCAGGAGGTGAGTGAGAGCTGCCAGGGAGAAGTGCAGAGGTCCTGAAGAAGAAGGAGAGGTCCTGCAGAAAATACTGACTGGCTGCAGTAACTCCTTCTCACTGACAATAAAAGCTTCTGCTCCCCATAATATGATTGCACTTGTATCTCTGTATGTGTTAAACATCTGACAAACCAGCGGGACACATCATGTGACAAGAGTAGATTTCTGTCATTCTCAGGACTTATGGCCAGGACTGTAGTCTTGGTGCGGCTGTTTGGCCAAGAGGAAACGTCCCTGCATTATATTTCTCCCGTCCACAGCCGTGTGTGCACCCGTAGGATCGGGCCCCCATACGTCCCCTATACACAGGCTGCACGTGTTCCTGTGAAACAACCTTTTCTCCCTGACCCTCCAAAAAAAGTAGAAGGAATCAATTGCATCTTCCCTGAGACTGATGAATCTTCTATTAGAAGAAGGAAAGGAAGAGTGAACTAAGGACCCAACGGTCTCAAAGAGAATATGAAAAGTGCAAGAGCAAATCTTACATCAGGAAAGAGATTGGGGCTTCAGAAAACTGTAGAAGGATTTATAGGGCAAATTAAGGAGAGAGCACAGAAAACTTCAGAGACCAAGACAAGGAGATTTGGATCCCCACAGAGATCCGGAGATAAGAAGGAGGGCTGGCAAGGCCTCAAGACTCCAGCAAACGCCCCAGTCAGCAATGACGCCATGGGACCAGTGGGGGGAGTGGAGGAAGATCACAGGAAGTGGATGGATCCTGGGAATGATCCAGGAAGGCCTAAGGTTACCCTTCCTACCCCCCACCCCCCCACAATGCTTCAAGATAACATCTGTGTCTGGGCGAGTAGCCCAACAGGCTCTAGAGACGGAGGTGAGGTCCTTGTTGGAAAAAGATGTGCTCAGCAAGGTTCCGCATCGAGAACAGGGAACAGGATTCTACTCAACATAAAGAAACCAGATGGCTCCCTCCGTAACATCATAAATCTGAAGCCACTGAATCGCTACCTGCGGGTAGACAGGTTCAAGATGGAGTCCATAAAATCAACAGTAAACTGTTATATGGCTTCTATAGATCTGGCGGATGCCAGACAGCCAGAAATACCTGAGAGTGGCGGTAGTATTGGATGGCAGGATAGAACACCCTCAATTCAGGGCACTACCCTTTGGAGTAGCGATAGCTCCAAGAGTCTTCACAAAGCTAATATCCGAGGTGGGAGCCTATATAAGAAAGCATCAAGGCATCTTTGTACCATACCTCGACGACTTTCTACTGATAGGAAGCTCAGTGAAGAAATTGGAGATCCAGATAAAAGTGGTGCTGGAGATTTTACACCTCTTAGGTTGGATGGTGAACCCGAAGAAGTCCTCCCTTATACCCGCCAAGTCAAAGATCTTCCTAGGCATCCGGTTGGATTCCAATTACCAAACATCCTTCCTTCCACAGGACAAGGTTCTGAAGATAATAGCCTCGCTAGAAAGGTTATACAGAGAATCAACCCCCACGATAAGAGAAATAATGAGGATTCTGGGTCTCTTCACGGCAGCAATTCCAGTAGTGCCTTGGGCGATGTTTCATGCAAGACCCTTACAACTATTCATGCCGAAGAACTGGAACGGGGACCAATCCAGTCTAGACTGCAGGGTGGCGCTTCCTCAGCAGATTTTAGAATCCCTAGGTTGATGGTTAAGGGAAGAGAACCTCCAAGTAGGCAAACCATGGAGAGAGGAGAATCCCCTATCTATGGTTACAGATGCAAGTTCCTGGGGTTGGGGAGCCCAGGTGAAGGGCCTCCTGTTCCAGGGGACATGGAACAAATTACGGGGAGCTGAGAGCCATCCTAGAAGCGATCAAACAATCCTTGCTGGTAATTCAGGGTACAGACCTGAAGATTGCTTCAGACAATGTGACGACAGGGACGTTTGTGAATCGCCAAGGAGGTACCAGGAGCGAGTCTCTAATGAGCTGGCAGAGACCAATTTAAGATCAGTGCCGGCGATACACATAAGAGGCAAGGACAATCTGGAAGCGGACTTCCTGAGCCGTCATCTTCTGCAACAGGGGGAATGGTCCCTGAACCAAGAGGTCTTTTACAAGACAGCCAGGCTCTGGGGCTGGCCAGAGATAGATCTGTTCGCCACAAGGAAGAACAGACAGGTCAGGCTCTTCTGCTCCCTAGACCCGAGGGATCAACCATTGAGTCTGGATGCTTTCTCGTACACATAGGACTTCAATCTCTCGTATGCATCCCCGCCTCTGTCTGTCCTTCCAAGAGTTCTGAGGAAGATGAGGCAAGATCGGGCCAGAGTCATTCTTATAGCCCCCTTCTGGCCCAGGAGGGCATGGTTCTCAATACTGAGAGAGCTATCGGTGTCAGATCCTTGGATCCTTCCAGAGAGACACGATCTCCTCTCCCAGGGACCAGTCTTCCACCCCCAGATTGCGAGTCTCCATCTGAGGGCCTGGAATTTGAGAGGCGCATCTTAAAAAGAGAAAGGCCTCTCAGATAAGGTAATTACAACCCTGCAAAAGAGTAGGAAGGTAGTTACTTCCAATATTTTATTTTAGGGTCTGGAGAGAGTTTTCAGATTTCTGCAGTCCGGAGAAGATAGATTTAGGTCATCCAAATGTGGCTAGAATACTAGATATTCTGCAGGCAGGCCACACTCAGAGTGCAGATTTCAGCCCTTAGCTCCCTGTTCCAGTCTCCCTTAGCCTCTCATCCCTGGATAGCCCGGTTCATAAAGGCAGCATCTCGTATGACCCCATTTAAGAGATATACGGTGCCCCCTTGGGACCTCACACTGGTCTTAGAGTCATGTTCATTAAAGTGGTTAACTCTTAAGGTGGTTTTCCTGGTGGCAATCACTTCAGCCCGTAGAGTGGGAGAGATCTCTGCTCTAGCCTGTAGGGCACCTTTCACTAAAGTTTTAGATGATAGAGTGGTGCTTATGACAGACCCGGCCTTTTTACCTAAAGTAGCCTTTAGGTTTCATAGATCCCAAGAGATTAGGCTTCCGTCCTTCTGTAGTAACCCATCTACGGATAGGGAAAAAGAATTTAGTAAATTAGATGTAAAAAGGGCTATTGAAATTTATTTAGCCAGGTCTGAAGAACGGAGGAGTTCTGACAGTCTTTTTGTCCTTTTTGGAGGCAAAAATAAAGGGGAAAAGGCCTCAGTTATATCCAGATGGATCAGACAGACTATTAGTTCAGCTTATGTGGCAGCCGATACCGGAGGGATACCGGACCCATTCTACCAGAGCAGTCTCTTCTTCATGGGCAGAATTTAGAGAGGTGTCAGTTAGCCAGACTTGGTCCTCTCCTCACACTTTCTATAGGCACTATAGACTGAACGTAGCAGGTGCACAAGGATTATCTATTGGACGCAGAGTTCTATCTTGGGTGATCCCTCAATAATTTTTTCTAAGCTATTCTCTCCGGTTGGGTGCTGTCGTGGTGAGAAGGGGAAACCGGTAATTACTCACCGGTAATTGTGTTTCCTTGAACCAGGGACAGCATCGGGGATATTCCCACCCTTGTAGATTTTTTTTCTCTTTGGGTGTTTAGCATTTACGTGTGTGTCACACGGGTGTTAAAACAATTTATTGGAAGATCTGCTGAATGGATACGGTGGTCAGAAATAATCAAACATTAAGTCTTATGCAGTCCCTGTAATCCACTGAAGGCGATGGGGCGTACCGCACCTTTTAAAGTTTGGATTTCCTGTCCCTGGAGGTCGGATCCCTCTCTCTCTGGTTGGGTGCTGTCGTGGGTCAAGGAAACACAATTACCGGTGAGTAATTACCGGTTTTGCTGCCGTTCGGGGCTTCCCCAGGAGGAGCCCAGGGGGAGGAGCCCACGGTGGCTGAGGTATCAGCGGCCATAGGCCCTCTGGGTTTCATCATGGGTCAGCCACCCATTTCCCCCCCCCCCCCCAAACGATGAGGAGCAAGATTGCTCCTATGTTTTCGGCTGGTTACAATGAAAGTAGTAACTTCCAAAGTGCAAACTGCAGCAGTAACATCTCGAGAAGGAAAGTTCCGCCGAGACAAACTGTACTAGAGAGGAGTTCAGGGCCCAGGAATCTCCAAAAGCGAACGCTTTAGACAAATAAGGGGGGGGGGGGTATGGTCATTATGACTGAAGTGAGGCGCTCATAAAATTATGTGACGCATGTATGAACCACCACCCTCTGACCCCACATATACGTTTCAATCACAATTGAAAAGGTAGAACAAGGAGTGTTAGCCAAAAATAGGGTCAACAGGAGTGGAGTGAAAAAAGAAGAGGAGCAGCAGCAATCGTGAAAACTGCATCTGAAAAACTCAACATGTGAACGCGGCCTCAATGTAAGGAATGATCTTATCATGTTATATGGATTTTATTTTGCTGTGATACTCCAGTGTCTTTTGTGTCATGTTACACCTGAAGTCCGTTTTTTCAAAACGCATCTGTTTTTAACCAGTTTTAATTAAGATAGTTGAGAAAAACGGACAAAAACGCATGCGGTTTTTAACGAAATGCTTAAAAAAAGGGCCAAAAAGTTAGTTCAAAACGGCAAGTGTGACCGCAGCCTTAGGGCTCATTCACATGGGCGCTCAGCTTCAGTTGCGCATCTGTTGTGTCACGTTACTTTGAAAACATCACACCTGGTTTTTCAGTCTTATGAGTGAAAAAAAAAAAACATTTGTTTCATCCATGGTTTTTTTTTTTTTTTTTGCAAACCCATAGACGACTATTGCCTTCCCTGATCCGCATTCATGAAAATAAACAGGGAGTGTTGAGTCAATGTGAAAACACCCATAGAAATCTATGGCGCAGCAGGGGGCGCCACATTCATGAAGACCACTGCCCCTTGCACAGTCCACAGGACACTGAAATAATAAAAATAATAATAATTCTTTATTTCTATAGCGCGCACAGATCTTTCCAAATCAGTCCCTGTCCCCAATGGGGCTCACAATCTAATCATCCTACCTGTATGTTTTTGGAGTGTGGGAGCGAACCGGAGGACCCAGGGGAAACCCATGCAAGTTTGTAAGCCCCTAATCCCGCCCCCTCATGAATACGCCGGACCGCTTACAGTGCGGCAGTGTTTGTTAGCATCATGGGAGGTTTCCAGCAGTGTAACACGGCTGCGTCTGTTGCAGCACGAGGAGCCACTTACTGTAACTTCTCCTGGTGCCGTTTTACAGGTGACATGTGACTCTTTAACATTCCAAAAATTTTATCCAAAAATAGTTATTTTATTTATTTTATTTTTAATTTTAAACCCAATTTCTACAGAAATTCAGTTCTCAAAGATTTTTAAAGGCAGATATTTTAAAACCATTAAGTGTCTGGGCACGTGGATGGTGCGGCAGAAGAAGTAGCAGCAGTAGAGTCATTTTCTGAAGCTTTCACAGATTCTTTGAGTTAATAGAACCGGATATCCTGAACAAATGACCCCATTCTAGAAACTAGACCCGAAAACAATGCACCCGGGAGCATAACGAGTGACAAAGGGATTTAGAAAAAAAGATTTAGTAGGAATTATTTTGTAGATCCCTTAAGGTCCCGAAACCGTGGAAACCTAAGAAGATTCTAGAAACTACATCCCTAAAGTCACGGGGTAAAGGGAGAAATTTCACCCCACAGGAACCTTCCAAAAGTTTATGTAACAAAGTGAAAATTCCAGTTATATTTTCCGGTGCTTCTCAAAATGCTAAAACAAAAGCAGCTCATATTCAGTTACAATTCACAGATGTGTTTAAAAATAGTTTTTTTTCCACAAATCACCACTTACCATGTCTACAAAATGAACTTTTAAATTCATACACACGACCACCTTCATGCAACTTTGCAGCAAACAGTAAAAACATGCAAAAATTACATGAAAATTCAATATTTCTTCCAAAATATGTTCAAATCCAGATACTTATAGATATAAAATATACTTATCTAGAAACAGTAAGATGAAGAGTTTATACTTACCCCACATGTGTATATTCACCATAATATGCAGCAAAAGGTACGTGGTCCTCTCCTGGCATGGAACGTGGTGCATCTGGATTAGGAGGCCTAAAGCTGAGCTCCTGGGTTAGATTGGAGGCCGTTTCCGGTCCGGTTTGCTCCTACTCCTTGGCTGCCCGATTCTTATCCCTTCCTTTATTGGGCGACCCTGGTTACAATTTTTGCCATGTAGTAAGTAGAATATTTGGTGTGCATTTTCAGCTGTAAGACGAGGTCTCCATTGGGAATTTCTCTGGGATCTTCTTAGTTACTTGTTTATTTTTAATGCTAAATCTCTAGAAACTCATTTTTTCTGGGCAGGGAATTGGGATAATAATCGGCATCTCTGCACATTGGAGGATAAGGGAAAACAAGACAAGATTTATAGGAGAACATCTCCAGATATTGTCATGTGTACATTATAACAGTTACATCCATTGTCACTGTATCTGCAGGGTCTGCACCGTGTGACCCGGCTGACGATTATACAATGTATCATTTTCTAATATTGCGGTGTTATTATTTTTTTCCGGAATTTTTTTATCTTCACTGTGATTGGCTGTTGTAGAATCAAATAACATAACCAAATAAAACAACAATAAATCTGCATCAAAGATCAGGAAATTCTGTACAATTGTGATGGAGACAAAGGTTAGAGGGTTTTTGACGTCACATACACAAGCTGCGATTTCTTCTAGCACAGATTTTTTTGTTTTCGGGAAAATGTTTATGTAAAATTAATACAATATGTAGGAAAATGTTTTTTGTTTTTTAAAAAATGGCAGAAGTGGTTCCTCATTTCAAGCCTCGTACATCTATAAAAACAACGATATCAATGTACAAATTTACCAGGATTTCTCTTTTAAGTTGATACTTGAAAGATTTAAAATAAATTAAAAAACTGAAACAAGTGAAAACTTGAAGAGTTTGATTTTGGGTAATTGCGACTGGTAAGAATAAAACTGTTGTATTTGGACTTGTTCCTTCCACTCGGTATCATTGCACTGACCCAAACTATCCATAAAAGACAATAAAGACAGTCTCCGTGTTACGTAGATTCTGTAGGTTTGTTCTTAATTTGAATTTGTATGTAAGTCGGAACTGTATATTTTAGAATTGTAGATCCAGACACAAATTTTTTTGGTCTCTGTGACAATTGGATTTTAAAAATGTTGGGTTGTCATCAGAACCAGGATAACAATAAAGCTTCATTGCAGACACCTGTGATATCTGTTATAGCTGATTATTGTATAGTTATTGTAAAGTACAGTAAGTTACCAACATCCAGAGGGCCGTCTGTAACAAGGGGTTGTCTGTAAGTCGGGTGTTCTTAAGTAGGGGACTGTTTGCAGTAATTCCTAAAACTGATCATGGTCTGTAATATTTTGAAGTATTATACTTTTTGGAATTCACTCATTGGTTTATTGAGAATTTGTCCGAGAAGTGACATTTTTCCCGTTTACAAAATACATTTTGTCAATTTGCTGATAGGATGGGAGAAGTGACTGCAAAACAAATTGGGGCGGGGAAGCGACACATGCCGGATATCGGGCGCACAATCTAAGTGAATCGCGGCACAGTGCATTCCAGACGGACAATGCACTTTCGTGCACCCCGAGGGACCGGGTAAGTAAATGTGCCCCATTGTGTAACCAAATTTTGGTCTCTGGCACCAAGCATTAGAGCTCACAAGCTCCAGGAGCCGCTGAGATGGACCACGATGGATGTTTTGTTGTCAGGATTTCATGCACTTAATAAATCAAAAAGATTTTCGGTCTACAATTTCGCTACACAAATTAGTGTTCAAAAATTGTCAGAGTAAGATCCATCGCTTCATAATCTTTCTATGGTTGGACATTTCTAACATTAGTACATATATTACATTCCAGAAGTCAATAGAGAGGCTTTATTTGATGTAAACAGAAGATTTGGACCTTTGTTGGGTTCTTGGTCTATTGTTGTTCAGAAACATCTTGGAAAGGGAAAACAACCTAAAAATTGCAAATTTTAAAAAGAAAAACAGTGAAGCTTTGTTTGGAGTTGACATGGCCAACACCACTGAATTCATCCTTCTTGGACTTTCTGAGAATCTACAGGTCCAGGTCATTGTATTTCAAATATTTTTGTTCTTTTACATGTCGACAGTTTTTGGGAATGTTCTGCTCATTGTGGCGGTGAGAACAGACCGGCGTCTGCACCACTCCATGTACTTCTTCCTCTCTAACCTCTCTTTCCTCGACATCTGCTACACCTCAATCATCGTCCCCAAGATGTTGATGAACATTGCAATGTCTTCCAGAAACATCTCCTTTGCTGGCTGCCTTCTTCAGGTTTATTTCTACCTTCTAATGGGGGAGTGCGTCCTATTGGCTTTCATGGCCTATGACCGATACGTTGCCATCTGTAACCCCCTACATTATAGTCTCATTATGAACCCGGGGTCGTGTGTCAGGATGATCTGTGTCTCTTGGATCACCGGTTTTACCATCTCCTCCATTGATATATACTTTATGTGTCAGTTGAGGTTCTGTGGACACACCACCATAGACCACTTCTTCTGTGAGGCTCCGTCATTGCTACAATTGTCCTGCAGTGATATCTCGGCTAATAACATTGTCACCTTCGTGGGCAGCTCCATATTACTGGTGATTCCCGTGTGTCTCATACTTTATTCCTACTTGAAGATCTTTCTAGTTCTTGTTAAAATCGGCTCTCGGAGGTACAAGGCCTTCTCCACGTGCGTGTCACATCTCATTGTAGTCATCATCTTCTACGGCACAGCTACATTCATGTATATGAAGCCGAGACATTCCTCTACTGAGGTCACAGACAAGATGGTGTCTGTCTTCTATACCGTTGTGACCCCCATGTTAAACCCTTTGATATACAGTCTGAGGAATAAGGACGTGCGGAGGGCTCTGGGGAGGTCGAGGTGTCACAGAACCGGAATAACATTCTGACTCTAATTTATTATAATTAATTCAAATATGACACCTCAGGGCAGATGTGGAAGTCTCCTCCTGTTTAGTTTAGATGATCAGGACTGTTCTGTTCAAGCGGGAATAGAAACCGTCTCTCGGGAGGAAGGTAGAGATCTGTCCGGCACTGATCATCTCCTAACATCTTCAGAACTTCTGTAACAGACTTGTCCAAATTACTATATAATGAGAATATAATGGGAACACTTCCCAAAACATTCCCCAATTTGCCCATTGGCTCAGTTTCCGCTTGTGCCCGGGATACGTCAGTGTTATGTCGTAAATGAAAGATGCTCCATGATGTGTAATGGGTGGTGGAACGAAGATGCTCCATGATGTGTAATGGGTGGTGGAACTAAGGGGCGGATTGGGCAATGGTGGCACAAGTTATTCAGTACAGACACTGGACCCAAGACGCCACAGTCACAGGACTGTATTACCCTGTGATATAACAGACACCACAACGCAAACCCCTCAATGTAAAATAGGTCTTTGGAGCCCCTTAGAGCCCCCCTACAGTAACAAATCATTACATTTCTTTACATTCACTGTAATTCCAACAAAATAATAAACTTACAAATCACTTCATTTACTAAAATGTTATTTACTTACAGATGACCAATTTGGCCGCTATTTTATGGTGTTTAACACCAGGAATCACCATTTTCATATTGGGATAGATTGCGATTTTTGGGAGGCGGTGATACCAAAGAAAGTGGGTTTGAACTTTTAGAACCTGATGTATCGCTGTTCTGCGCTCAATTCTCATTGTTTCGCCTTAATTCCGGCGCATTGTTGCACCACAAGTATCACGCGTTGCAACATTCTGTGATGGTCATATGAATGACTAGTGATTCCCAGCCTTGGCGCTTCATACAATATTAAGGCACAAAAGGTAAAATCTCCAGCAAACCATCACATGGGCGGCAAAGTGAGGCCAAGCGACGAGGAGACCATCAATTCCAAAGCTTTACCCCAACTCCAAGGACATCCAGACCTATCACATGTTTTTAGCTATTGTTACATTATGTGTTTCTTCTTCTTTTTAAGGTTGTAGCCAATTTTGATGTGTTGTTTGGCTGTAAATCGGATAAAACTCCCCCACCCCCACTACTAAAAATTTCATTTTCACAAAAATATGTGACCAAATCAATGCCAAGCGCAGTGCGGAGGATCTAAGGAAGAAATGGCCTGAGTTAAGGCGCAGGGTGAAAAATAAAATGACAAATTTATTAAGTGATTGACAGCGGCTCCAGGAGGTTCAGCTACTTTGCTTTTGGACACCTTGTAAGGCCGCGGTCACATGATCCGCCAGGCGTCTCCTCATAACGCGATACTAGCTCACAGGGGGCGGTCCTCGACCCGAATGCACATGTGATCAGCGTATATAACGCATGCGTTTCCCTGGAAACGCATGTGCGTTCGGCCGAGGACCGCCCCCTGTGGGCTGGCGTCGCATTATGAACGGACGCCAATCGGATCGTGTGACCGCGGTCTAAGAGCAAGTTTTCACAACCCTCCATTCACAACAGTTGAGTGGATTGGGCCCAATTGATGTGCGGCGCCGTCACACTGCACGAGGCGGTTTTGGTTTCTTTGATTTTTCTTTTCATTGTAAATTTGACTCGTTAGAATTATTTACAAATATTTCATTGTCTGCTAATTATTCATTTAACTTGCAGGGACACTTCATATGGATGACGATGATTTCACACCCTCGAGACCCCTCAGCACAATCCCCACTGATGCAGATCTGCCCCCGAGTTCAAACCCAACTCCGCTTTCTCAAATCTTTAATGATGCTCAAAAAGTATTTTTGGAGAAATATATCTCTTCCCACAGTTCACCAGTCAAATTTGGGGTTCCAGGATGATGTCAGCGCCAATGACTCTTCTTGGGTTGCGTAATTTATTAGTAAAGCTTAGTAAAACGCGTTTCGAGCCTGAACCAGGCTCTTCATCAGTTACAGTTAAGCATAACATACGATAGACTGTGCGGTTTAAATAATGTTTTTTGGAACAGATACGTCTGTACCGCGTTAACATGACGTCAGGATGTAAATAAAAACATATAGTAAAAAAGTGTTCATAAAATTTTTCGATTAGAGGTATTGGTTCAAAGTCATAAATAATAACCGCTGCGGATGGTTTAAAATAGACAAATAAATAAAAAGATTAAAACATTCAATAGTATATAAATACATAGCTATGTGGTTAAATTCATAATTACATTTAAAAGATACCGTATATACTCGAGTATAAGCCGACCCGAGTACAAGCCGAGACCCCTAATTTCAACACAAAAAAATTGGGAAAACCTATTGACTCGAGTATAAGCCGAGGGTGGGAAATGCATTGGTTACAGCCTCCCAGTATATAGTCTGCCAGCCCCGTAGCATACAGCCTGCCCAGCCCCTGTAGTATACAGCCTGCCCAGCCCCTGTAGCATACAGCCTGCCCAGCCCCTGTAGCATACAGCCTGCCCAGCCCCTGTAGTATACAGCCTGCCCAGCCCCTGTAGTATACAGCCTGCCCAGCCCCTGTAGCATACAGCCTGCCCAGCCCCTGTAGTATACAGCCTGCCCAGCCTGTAGTTTACAGCCTGCCAGCCCTGTAGTATACATGCCGCCACAGCCCCGTAGCATACAGCTCTGCCAGCCCCTGTAGTAGGAAAAAAATAACACTGTACTCATCTTTCCGACGTCCCCCATAGGTCCTTTTGTCTCAGACTGTCCTACTATGGGTGACATCAGAAGTGAGTTTGTCCTTTGTTTTAGTTGACTCGAGTAGAAGCCGAGTTAGGGTTTTTGAGCACAAATTTTGTGCTGAAAAACTAGGCTTATACTCGAGTATATAAGGTAGCTACCGCGATTGGTTACCAGATTTTATTTATCACCTTTATTTTTATATTCTTTTATAGTTCTATTTTCCCTTTTATTCAGCTGCCCTGCAAAATTTGTAGCATACACTCGGTTTTCCGTGGAGCAGTCCGATTACCTCGTCGAACTATGTTGTGCCAAATTAACACGGCAAGATACTGTGATGCGTCGAGCCATTGCACCTGAGGAACGCCCGCTTAGAACATCAAGGTCATTTTTTTTTAAAATTTTATATATTGAAAATGTAATTCATATTTTTATCATTTTATCAGATTTCTGGCAACAGGCGAAAAGCTACACGTCTCTCCATGACCTCTTTCTGGTGGGTCGAAGCACAATATGCAAAATTGTTGAAGAGACGAGTGTGTGGCTTTGTGGGTCATTTTGCAACCAATTGTAACACCCATTCCAACACAGGATTATTTTTAAAAAATTGCTCATGATTTTAATGTATCAACTAACTTTCCACATGCAATTGGCGGAAAGCATGTGCGTGTGATCCAGCCGCCAAATTCGGGCTCTCAATATTATAATTATAAAAAAATTTTTTCTTTAGTTTGACTGCCCACTGCAGAGAGCAATGTAAATTCTGTATGTATTGAGATGGGCTCTTATGGGAGGACAAATGATGCCCGTATTCTGGAGAGCAGCCACATGGGTCACAGATTTATGAATTGTCATTTAGAAATTCCCAATCCACAACCCCTCTCCCCTTACACCTCCCTTACCTTTTTGTTTTCATAGCTGATGAAGCTTTTGGGATTAAGTCGCATTTAATGTATCCCTTTTGCAACCGTGGTTTAAAGGGAACCTACCACCACAATTCTACCTATAAAGGTAGATCAGGTGGTAGGTGGATGAATGGGACGTGAGGATAGACCTCTGGCTTCTGGGGTGTGGAGTAGTTGGACATGAGGCTACACGTCGCGGCTACTCCACGCCCCAGTAGCCTCTTTCCTCCGCCTACAATTTCATCTTCGGCGCGCAGCTCCTCGTAGCTGTGCGCCCTCGCGCGAATACCCGGCGTTCTTTGCATGCGCAGGCCCGTGGGTGCACAGCCATAGCTCTGAGGCTGGAGCTACTGCGCATGCGTAGAACTCCGGGTATTCAGACGAGGGAGCGCAGCTACGAGAAGCTGCGCGCCGAAGATGACATGGTAGGCGGAGTAACGTGGCTACTGGGGCGTGGAGTAGCCGCGACGTGTAGCCTCATGTCCGACTACTCCACGCCCCATTAGATGCTTAAAAAAATTTGCATATCCGCAGATTAAAGTTTACTAAATGATAGCCGGGACGTGAGGATTAGCCCAAAAAGGTCTATCGTCACGTCCCATTCATCCTTTATAGGTAGAATCGTGGTGGTAGGTGCCCTTTAACTGCAAGTAAAATAATTTTTAATACACGCTTATCTCGCGCTAGGCGTGTTGTTGAATGTGCATTTCGTTTTTGACCAATCAGTGGGCGGGTGCTTCACTGCAATGTGCTTAAAAAGTATAAGTGATCGATGATGAAGGTTGGGTAACCAACCCATATCGAGTTTTAGGAAAGTGTTTTCCCAACCAAGATTGTGTTGCTGTAAATACACCATCTACATGTAATTCTTCTGTGGTGTCCGGGTGGCGGGTTAGGGATTGCTTTAAAGCCCATTTTGTTTCGGAAGATACGGCTATGTACCATGCCAAGATGATTCTTGATTTTGTTGTGTTTTTTTTTTTTTTTTTGGAGCTGAAACTTTGTTTATATGTTTTTGAATTTCCAGACATAATTAACCCCTTTGTGCCATTGCCTGACGTGACTCTACTCTAGGATGCGGGTCTTTCCGCACCTAGACGTAGAGTCCGCTCACAACTTTAAAGTGTCACTCTCGTAACAGTGAAGTGACAGACTCGCGTTCTCGGCGCGCCGCCGGTCCTAGTACCTAGAACGGCAAGGGACCTATCCAGCACGGTCCCTTGCGGCGATCGCTCTGATTGGCGATCTGTACAGAATGCCAATCAGACAGCGATCACGTGTCAAGAGAGGGACAGAGGAGGTGCTGCAAGCTCCATTCTCCTCATTCACATGTGAAGTGAAGAGAACGAGCCTGTGTCCTTCTGCTGTCCTCCTCAGTCAAAGTCCACCATTTTAACCTTGATACAGACTGCCCTCTGTGATCACCCACATAACTCCCAACTTTAGGAGTCCCAGTTCTTTTTTTTTTGTCAAAAAACTAAAAAAAAAAAAAAAAAAAGTCAGTGTAGTTGTATCAGTGTCAGTCCAGTGTCAGTTAGCGTCCGTCAGCGTCAGTTAGCGTCCGTCAGTGTCAGTTAGCGTCCGTCAGCGTCAGTTAGCGTCCGTCAGCGTCAGTGAGCGTCCGTCAGCGTCAGTGAGCGTCCGTCGGTAGTGGGTCCGTCAGTGTCAGTGAGCGTCGTCACGTCAGTGAGCGTCCGTCAGGTCAGTGGCGTCCGTCAGGTCAGGAGCCGTCAGCGTCAGTGCGCGTCGCGTCATGAGTCAGTTGAGCGTCCGTCAGAGTCAGTGAGCGTCCATCAGAGTTCAGTTTCTTTGTTCTTTGTCAAAAAAACTTATAAAAAAATTAAAAAAAAGTCAGTGTTAGTGTTATAATCAATAGTGTTCAGTCAGCGTCCCGTCAAGTCAGTCAGCGTCCGTCACAGTCAGTCAGCGTCCGCCACAGTTCAGTCAGCGTCCGCACATCAGTGCGTCAGCCAGTCAAGCGTCCCCACGTTGAGTCAGCGCCGCCACAGTCAGTCACGACGTCCGTCAGAGTCTCCTAATCTAAGGGAGCTTCAGTTTCTTTGTTCTTTGTCAAAAAAACTTATACATAAAAAAAAAAAAAAGTCAGTGTTAGTGTTATAATCAATTAGTGTCAGTCAGCGTCCGTCACAGTCAGTTAGCGTCCGTCACAGTCTTAGTCGTCCGTCAAAGCCAGTTTCAGTGTCAGCGAGAGTCCCAACAGCGTTATTCACTGTCAGACTGACAGTATTTTGATCAGTGACAGTTCATCTGTGTCACCAGCAGCAGTCGTGGTCACTCCAGCTGTCCAGTGTGTACGATTGTTACATTTGCAAGTAAAGTACATTACATTGTTACATTTCAATAAAGTGCATAGGCAAAATGACACAAAGAACATACAGTGCTGAAGAGGCGTATGCTATGTTAGCCTCAGACACAGAATCAGCGTGAGGGAGGCTCAGAATTTGTTCTGGTCCTCCTCTTCTTTCTTCCTCATCTGATAATGAGAACCTCCTCGCAGGGTTAGGAGGGCCATAACTCCAGTTTTAACCTCCACCTCCAGAAAGTACAATGGTTTTCCACAGCCTCCTTATGTCCCCCAATACTTGACTTTACCGCTGTTCCGAGCCCAAGTACAAACAGAGGGTATTAAATTGGCCATTTCAATTATTTTTTACAGATGACCTTGGACTTGATTGGAGCAAACCAACTTATATGCCCAGCAATTTGTAGAATACTAACCCCAATTCATTTTATTGCCAGGCATATAGATGGTATCCAACCACTATGAGAAGAAACTTAGAAATTTGTGGGTATGCTAAATATGAGGTCCTTACGTCAAAAAAACCATCAGTAGGGACTATGTCTAAAGAGTCTGTTACATCACACCCCCTTTATGGATCAACAATGCCAGGGGCTCGGCTTTGAGGCCATCCAAAAATTTCTCCATTTTGCTAACAATCCCATGCCCCCCACAAATGACCCCAATTTTGACAGACTGTATAAGATTGCGGCCCCTGATAAATTTCTAAGCCAAAAGTTTTCTTCCCTATACATCCCAAAAGAGAGATTTCGGTGGATGAGTCCCTGGTGCATTTCAAGGGGAGAATAAAGGTTTGGCAATATTTGCCTAACAAACGTGCAGATATGCAAAGATTTACAAAATGTGTGAGTCTAAACAGGCTACACCTCACATTTCGGATCTATGAGGGATAGGGACAGTCAAATTCAGCCCCCTGATTGTCTCTCCATCCCTCACAATAACTGGGAAGATTGCCTGGGACCTCCTGCATTCAGTGTTTGACAAGGGTTACCCGTGTACCTGATAATTGGTACACAGTGTGCCCTTGTTTCAGTGCCTGGCTGAGAAAAAAACACTTGCATGTGGGACATCCGCAGGAATCAGAGGCACCTTCCCAAGACCCTAATAAGCCAAACCCCTGCAGGTTGGGGAGAGCAGCGCCACTTCACAGTGATGGGGTCCTCTTTTTAAAATTTAGGGACAAAAAAGAAGTGTTATATGCTATCCTAGCATTCATGATGCCAGCAGCTCCCTTGTCCCTGTCCGCGGAACAGCAGACACCCATCTCAAGACCACTATGCATTCAGCATTACAAAAATTTATGGGGGGCAGTGGACATGTCTGACCAGATCCTCAAACCGTACAATGCCATGCGGGAAATGTAAAATATGGTACAAAAAGCTTGGCAGTATATTTTTATCCAAACGATTGTACAACTCCTATGTCATCTTTAGGAGCACTGGAGCACAGGGCCTATGTAAATCAAACGGGACCTGCAAAACCTATAGGGAAATAGCCCTAAAGCTTCAAAAATCCTGCATTGTCCTATCACTTCCAGCCCTGCCAAGTCAGTCAGAACTATTTATGCCACTTTGGGGTATTTCTGAACTCAGGAGAAACAGCACTATAAAAATTAAGCCCATTTGTTTCACTTTCATGCTCTGCATCTGACAATCTGTCTATAAATGCTGAATTTGTGAAAATGTCACAAATTTTTTTACACGCTACTTTCAACAAAAAACGTTAAAAAACCACAGCGTCAAAAGCTTATCCTAACCATAAATACATTCTTTCAGAGGGTGTAGTTTCAAAAATGTGGTGTCATTTGTGGGGGGTTTCCATCATTCTGGGGTCCACGGTCTCTATTGAACATTACTGGGGCTGTGAATCAATCATTCAAATTTGTCTTTGAACGCTTCAGGTTGCGCTCTTCACTTGCGGCCCTGCCGTATGTCCAGATGGAACATATTTATGCCACTTTGGGGGTATTTCTGAACTCAGAGCAACAGAACTAAAAAATTAAGCCCATTGTTTCACTTTCATGCTCTCATCTGACAAATGTCTAGAAATGAAAACTGAATTTGTGAAAATGTCACAAAATTTTTTACACGCTACATTCAACAAAAAAACTGTAAAAAAACCACAGTCAGAAACGGCTTATCATAACCATAAATACATTCTTTCAGGGTGTGTCAGTTTCAAAAATGGTGTCATTTGTGGTGGGGTTTCACCCTCTGGAACCTCAGGAATTTTTGAAATGTGTCTGGCACCTGATCGTTGCCCTTCGCCATAATCTGCCCTCCAAAGCTCAATGGCGCTCCTTCTATTCTTTACCCTATTGGTGGCCCTCATAAGCGGTTTAACATCCACATGAGGATTATTGCCATAGTAAAAAGAAACTGCACAAACAAAAATTTTGAGGTTTTTTCCTTTTATCCTGCATGGACTATGATTTTTTAGGGCTAATATTGACTTAATTGTAAAAAATTAGAAAATTCCAAATGAACCTCCATCTTGTTTCATTCATATGATACACTGAAAGGGTTAACAAACTTCAATGGCTGTTCTGGCTGAGTTTGCAGTTGGGTGCAGGGTGCAGTTTTAAAAATGGGATGATTTGTGAGGAGTTCCACAAAATATAACTTGTAAACCCTTTACAATATGAAATGACCTCTAAAATCATTGAATCTTCTTACAGTTTTGTTGAAAATTTGAAATAAATTGCTGTTTATTAGAAAGTCACCTAATGGCCAATAAATATTATAACATTTAAAAAATGATGGCACATAAAGTCGATTTCTGGTAAATGTAATTAGTTACTAAGTTTGGGTGGTTAGACTTTACTGTAACAATGGGATCACATTTAGAAATCAAAAATGCCATTTTTTCAAAATTTTTACCAAATTTCTTACTTTTTAATATATATAATGCAAGCCTAACACCCAAAAATATGGCCACATAAGGAAGTACAACATGTCACAAAAAAAACAATCTCAAAATTACCTGGGTATGATAAACCGTTCTAAATTTATAACTGCAAATAGTGACACAGAACAGATTTTAAAAATTCGGCTTGGTCCTGAAGCTATATAATGGCTTAGACGCGAAGGGGTTAAATACATTTTTTTCATGTTTTTTTTTTTTTGTTTTTTTTTTTGAGAAAATAAATGTATTTATTAATAAAAGTATTTTGTTTCTGTGCAAAACTCCATTATTACTGTGTGGCCTCCACAACACCCCGTTTTCAAGAATAATTTTACCAATGTAACAAAATTGGTCCGCAACTAAGACACAAGTCAATATATTGTCCCAGGCTTTGTTTGCCCTCAGACTCCAGTATATATGTTTTTTTGAAAATGTCTCCACACATCTCATTCCTTTTATTTCAGAATTTTTCGGTAAAAAATTCTCAAAATATCTTTTCAATTTGGGGAATCTAATTTATTAAAATATATGCCCATAATATAATAATAATTGGACATAACTGTCCTTCCAGATGCGTCCCGAGGTATAACAGAATTGTGGACCGGCGCTTTCTTCGTATTAGTTCACACAACACAGTGTGTTAACCAGAAAGGTTTCTTTATTGATAAAAGGTTATTGCGACGCGTTTCTGCTCCGGACCGGAGCCTTCGTCAGGCATAACATAACAGATAGTGACAGAGCTTTAAATACATTACCATAATACCGGGACCCCGGAAGTGACGTGATCATAGTCACGTGATGGACCGGAGGTCAGGGTTCAGTCCGGTACCGTAAAACATAGGGAGAGGGGTTTTTGCAACTAAAACAAATCACCCAATACTATAAATCAGTGAATAAAGATCCGTCATATCCACCTTTGCCAGTTTTTTATCACCTACCGAAGATCCATAAAGATCAGGAACACCCCCCGGGCCGCCCAATAATATCTGGTATTGGCTCTCTAACCAGCAACCTGTCCCATTATATTGATTTATAGTTGCAGCCCATAGTTACACACTTACCATCTTATCTACGTGACTCCAGTAGTCTAATCATGGAATTGGACCACCTCGTTTGGAAGGACGATTACATGTTCCTAACTTTGGACATATCGTCTTTATATTCCAATATTCAGCATGAACTTGGACTTACATGACACCAATTTACCGAAACCACAAATAGATTTCCTTCATAAAGGGTTGGAATTTGTTCTTAAACACAATGTGTTCGGTTTCCAAGGGCAGATTTACCATCAAACACGAGGCACGGCCATGGGGACTCGGGCCGCCCCTAGCTATGCGAATCTATTCATGGGGTGGTTCGAGTCCCAATTTATCTACAACAAGGAGTATTGGTCAAAGAATATCGTGTACTATAAACTATATATCGATGACCTGTTCTGCATCTGGCGGGGGAACGAAAAAGAATCTGTAGAGTTTGTAGAAACACTCAATAAAAACGACTGGGGTCTCAAGTTCTCAAGGAACCTAGATAAGAACACAATAGTCTTCCTTGACTTGGAACTAAAAGCAGTTGGAAACAGGATCATTACTACCACGCACTTCAAAACTGTCGATAGCAACAGCTTCTTGGAGTTCGGGAGTGCTCACTACTCGAAATGGCTTAAAAATATACCTTTAGCCAATTTCACCGGATCAGAAAAAACTGCACCAACCATGAGGATGACAGGATGCAAGCACAAGTACTGAAAAAATATCCCAAAAAGATCGTGGACGAAGCATACTTAAAGTAAAAGAAAGAAGGGAATAAACTGGCATTTACTTTTATCACCACCTACGATAGGGGGAATACAAGGATCAGAGAAACCCTGAAAAAACATTGGAATATTCTAAAAAAGGATCCAATCCTTAAAGGTGTTCTCCCTGCCCATCCACTTATAACTTTTAGAAAAGCTACCATCATAAAATACATGGTAGCCCCCAGTAGACTAAGATCTAAAATGGGCCCAGATAATAAAACTAAAAATAATAATAAAAAATCGGGGGTTGAGAAATGCAAACACAAACTATGCCTCTGCTGTGATTCAATCAATGAGGGGGCGACCACCTTCCTGTCTAAGAGTACGAAGGAAACATTTAAGCTTAAAACTAGAATGTCTTGTTCCTCAGATTTTGTAATCTATCTGGTGGATTGTTCATGCGGGAAACAATATGTCGGCCGGACTATGCAGTCCCTTAGGATGAGACTAAATGGTCACCGGCATAAGACCAAAATAGGCTCCTTAAAACAAAGCTTATCAAAGCACATTCTTCTGGAACACGAGGGTGATTTTAGTTGTGTCACGATAACTCCGATAGAACAGATAAACATAAAAACCAACAATCGCCTAAAAACCCTGAACTGGAGAGAATCCTATTGGATCTTTAAGCTTGATACACTTGCTCCCAATGGCCTGAACGAGGTGATTGAATCTGTCTGAGACTTGCCTGTATCGTCTGCATCTTCCTCCTCTCTGCTCGGGTTGGTGTGAACGAGTGTGTTACGCCTTGGACATGAAACGCCTTTCTCAACATGTCCCCACTCGCGATCCGTAGCCGAAGCAGATCAGGATGGTGTTGGAGGTTACGGCCAGCCACACGATTAGACAGGTTGAGCATTTTATAAGAAGTATCATGTATTTCTCATTTTAATAATCTATAGCGCTCCGGCCATTCGACAATACATTGCGGATTGTTTATTATTATCTTATTATGATGAAAATTCTTTTATATTTATAACGGACAGAAATGTACCAATGTGTGTCTTATAGGTCCTGTTTTTTATATATATTTATAATTATTTATAATCTGATAACCATTTGGTGGGTAAATTAGTCTTTATTTATGTATTCAATGTGCTATACACGATTTGTTTTAGTTGCAAAAACCCCTCTCCCTATGTTTTACGGTACCGGACTGAACCCTGACCTCCGGTCCATCACGTGACTATGATCACGTCACTTCCGGGGTCCTTTCTGGTTAACACACTGGGGCAAATTTACTTACCCGGCCCATTCGCGATCCAGCGGCGCGTTCTCTGCTCTGGATTCGGGTCCGGCCGGGATTTATGAAGGTAGTTCCTCCGTCGTCCACCAGGTGGCGCTGCTGCGCTGAAAGTCATCTCATCGCGCCGGAATGCACCACCTCGGACCAGGTGAAGGTAAGCGCTCCCCAATCGACACTTTTTCGGTTTTTAAATGCGGCGGTTTTTCCGAATACGTCGGGTTTCCGTCGCGCGCATGCCAGCGCCGATGCGCCACAATCCGATCGCGTGCGCCACAATCCCGGGGCAATGCAGGTACAATCGGCGCAAATCGGAAATATTCGGGTAACACGTCGGGAAAACGCGAATCGGGCCCTTAGTAAATGACCCCCACTGTGTTGTGTGAACTAATACGAAGAAAGCGCCGGTCCACAATTCTGTTATCCCTCGGGACCCATCTAGCTCTACGGTTTACACGCCTCCGGGATCCTGGTTCTGCACAGTGAAGCGTGGTCTATCGGGACCGGCTGCTCCAATCTACATTTGTGACATGCCTTGTCAAGTCGGTCACCAGGTGAGAGTCTACTGACATCCTTGTACATATACTTTAGTGGTCATACTGTATCACACGAGGTTGCGATCCTCCTTGTGTTCTCGCTCTTCACAGGGTAACTCGGGGTCTCCTCGAGTCCCCTTCTCCAGGCATTTTTGATACTGTCCCCCTAGCATGTGAAAATATTATTACTTGTCATATATTGCCAACCTCAATGGATAGTACAAGCTGTCTTGCACTTTTGCACCCCCGCCACTGCTTAGTCACCTTGATCTAAAAGCATCAGTGAAGCGACTGTGCAAGGCCGGCTGACCTCACGCTCTTGTGCGCATGTTGCTCGGCATATGGGAGCAGCACATGCTTTTTTTCCTTTCTATGCTTGTTTCAAAACTTCTTTGCAGACGCATGCGCGGACCCTGCTGCTGACGTGCGGTGGTGGCTCAATGTTATGTCAACATTGGGCCGTTGCTAGGGGTCATCAAAGCCATCTTTTTTTTTTTTTTTTCTAAAAATTTGGGGGAATACAAAATATTTTAAAAAGGTAGCTATTCTACTGTTACTTAATAATAGATGTTACTTTAAATATTTATTTGAGAATACACAGTTACCTTTGTAACGTCCTTTCACTTTGAACCTTTTTTTTTTAAATATGAACATTTTAGACAATGCTATGCACTTGTTTGCATATATCAACACTCAACAAACCAGTTCCCTTTTTTAATAAAATTGCAAAATATAATTTTAAAAGTTTGCTAAAGCCCGGTAAAAGTATACAATTTTGAGGCATAATTTTGGACCTTGAGAATATACTACAATATATTCACCTTAAAACACTTACATTTGTAAAAGAGATTTTGCAGGTTTGCAAAGTTATCTTTGAAGGCACCCTTGAGGATCACGTCCCGGCTATCCTTTAGCAAACTTTAATCCGTGGATATGCACATTTTTTTAAGTGGCTACTGGGGCGGGGAGTAGCCGGACATGAGGCTATACGTCGCGGCTACTCCACGCCCCAGTAGCCTCTTTCCTCCGCCTACCATGTCATCTTCGGCGAGCAGCTGCGCGCCCTCGTCCTGCGCATGCGCAGTAGCTCCGGCCTTGGAGCTATGGGCGCGCATACACAGGCCTGCGTTCTGTGCATGCGCAGAACGCCAGGTATTCGGACAAGCATGACATGGTAGGTGGAGGAAAGAGGCTACTGGGCGTGGAGTAGCCGTGACGTGTAGCCTCATGTCTGGCTACTCCCCGCCCCAGTAGCCACTTAAAAAAATGTGCATATCCGCAGATTGAAGTTTACTAAAGGATAGCCGGGACGTGAGGATTAGCCCAAAAAAGGTCTATCCTCACATCCCATTCATCCACCTACCACCCGATCTACCTTTATAGGTAGATTTGTGGTGGTAGGTTCCCTTTAATGTGATATTTGTACCAACCATTGTGTAAGTTTTTGATCCCTTAAAATTTTTATTTTTAATGTAGAAAAAGCAGTGGCAGCGTCTCCAGCCAAAACCCTTATGGATTCCCCCTCTGCTCCAGATAAGGGATACGCTTGGTCATTTCTGTAAATTTTTTGCGGAGCGGCGAAGGTAACGGTTTTAAATTTACACTGTTTTTTTTTAGGAGTTTTTTTACATAGATCTTAATCTCAAACTTTTCTATTAATGCAGGAATCCTCGTAAATTCCAGTCTTTTTGTCGGCTGGATGTCATGCAGTTTGACCTTTTACTTCAGTTGTGCCCTAATGATTTAACAAAGCAAGAAACCGTTATGCGTCGTCCTATTTCTGCCACGGAGCGTTAAATACTAATTTATGGAAATTCTGTGCCCTTCATACTTTTTTTCTTCTTGTTTATTTTCAGGTTC
Source organism: Engystomops pustulosus (assembly GCA_019512145.1). Classification (NCBI taxonomy): domain Eukaryota; kingdom Metazoa; phylum Chordata; class Amphibia; order Anura; family Leptodactylidae; genus Engystomops; species Engystomops pustulosus. Next base: position 58,113 of record WNYA01000720.1, on the reverse strand, counting down.
CTTGCAGCTGGTGAAAGCTGCGCCTCCCTGCATCTGCAGTTTCTGATCGGGAAAAGCACAATATCCAATATTGTTAAAGAAACTGCCCGTGTCACCTGGCAGAAGCTGCAGCCCATATTCATGCCATTTCCCGATGTTCAGGCGTTTGAATTAATTGCTACAAATTTTTTTGAGAAAACAGACCTTCCAAATTGTATTGGGGCACTCGATGGCAAGCACATACGTGCCATCCAGCCCCCCGATTCTGGTTCCCAATTTTTTAATTATAAAAAGTGTTTTTCCGTTGATCTTCTTGCATTGGCTGATGCGGACTCAAATTTCATTGCGATTGAGACAGGTTCATTGTCACAGGTGGTCCCGTGACCCGCGCTCACCCGTGCTCCTCTGTCCCTGCCAGCACATCTCATCCGTCTCGGCTCCTGGCTCGCTCCCCTCCGCTGTGCGCGCACGTCCCCGACTGCTAGGGCACGCGGCAACTTCTCCAGATTTAAAGGGCCAGCGAGCCATTAATTGGCGCTGGCCATATTGCCCAATTCTACATGAGCGTGCCTCTTCCTGCAAGCCCTGCCGGATCTTTGTGCCTTACAGCCTGAGAGACAGCTTGCTGGTGATTATTCCTGCGTTCCTGTGTGTCCCTGCTCCTGAGTCCTGTGTTGCCGTGTTACCCAAGTTCCTCCATGTTGCTGTGTCCGTGTGCCTGTGTTCCGTTCCCACCTGCTTGGACTTGACCTTGCATCTTTGCCGCCTGCCCTGACCCTGGACTTGACCCCTAGACTGTCTTCCGCTAAGGTACCTCGACCTCAGCTGCCACTGCGGGCTAGTGGCACCTGTGGAACGACCTGGTGGTATCCTGTCGCAGCAAGTCCATCCCGCTTTGTGGCGGGCTCTGGTGAATACCAGGTGCCACTTAGGCTCAGGTCCCAGGTGTCGGCTAGTACCATCTCCCGCGGTGGTCCAGAGGATCCACTGATCCTGACAGTCGTAGGGGAGCACCAATGACCTAATAGAGAATCACCTTAATGTGCCAAGACCGAAAATACTGGGGACAAACACCGGTCTGCCTCCTGTGTTTATTGCAGATGAAGCTTTTGGCCTTTCCTCACATTTGTTGCGTCCATTTGTTACTAATCATAAGCGCATCTTTAATGCAAGACTATCTAGAGCACGAAAGGTTATGGAATGTGCTTTTGGGATCCTGGCCAGTCAGTGTTGCATATTTCGGGGATCTCTGTGTGCATGTAGATAATGTCCATAGCTTGGTGAAGGCCTGCTGCGTTCTGCATAATTTCATGCGTCTCCCCCATTTCCAAGCTATGATTGAAGTGCGTAGAGAGGAGCCTTTACAAGAACCCACCAGGAACCTATGTAAGTGCCACATTGTTTCTAGTTGCTGTTTGGGAAGAATTATCAAATTAGTTTTGCAGTGATGCAGGTGCAGTGACCTGGCAGTATAACCAACTTTAGTTTTTTTTTAATTTTTGTTTAGATTTTTGAAGTTGCATATATGTTTATCCCCTCGGCGCACCAGGACGTTATACTACGTCCCTGCGGCTAGATGCTAAGTGCACCGGAACGCACTATAACATCCTGCCTCCGGCACAGGCTCACAAACGGAGCCGGCAACAGAAGCAGCGGCTGTCAGCTGCTTCTGTCACACTTACACCAACGATCGGAGGTGACTCCGATTGTGGGTGTTAACCCCTTACACGCTGTGGTCAAGCATGACCGCGGCGTGTAAGGCCGGCGCCACACAGGGCGCTTTGTCTGCGCTTGCAAACGCAAACAAAGTCGCGCCCACCGGGGCGGGCCTCGGCCCGATCGCATCGGCGTTTCTATGGAAACGCCTGCGATCGGGAACGAGCCGCCGGTGTTTTGCGTTAATTTAACGCGAAACACCGGGCGGCTCGTTCCCGATCGCAGGGCGCGACTTTGTCTGCGTTTGCGTTTGAGCGCAGACACAGACAAGCGCCTGTGTGGCGCCGGTAAGGGTGTTCCTGCTATGGATGGGATCTCCCGGGCCGCTTACCGGGGGATCTGTTTCACTTTGGGGCCACCCCAGAATGGGAATTTTCTAATTTTGGAGACAATGATACCAGGGTTTGGATGCAAGCACTCATGTATCCCGCCATAACGTCATGGCCATTCCTGGTGAGTTTTAACTTAAGGTCCTAAAAGTTGAATATTTTCTCTTAAAAATAACATGATGGGAATATGACAATGCAAATATTCCTTTGGCACTTTAATCTGGGCAATTTTTTCTTGTTAAAAGCTAAATTATATTTGTTCCTTTCAACAATCAAACTGCGTAATCTAGTCAACATCACTCAAAATACAAATATAATATTCTCATTAGTTATAGACATTTCAGTGGCAGGGCACAGACGCAAGTATAAACATGTGAAATTACATCCATTATGACTGAATAGAATATATAATACATACTCTGGTAACCTGACATTATTCAAACTATAGCATAATGTTCAAAGTCGGCACACAGAATGACATCAGCCGCTTGCCGACGTCATTGTTTGTGAGCCGCTGGCATCGCGAGGGGACCCGAAGAGGAGCCTAAGAACCCGAAGACAGAAGAGGACCTGCAGATTACGTCAGGAACCCAAGTAAGGGTTTTTGAGCACAGATTTTGTGCTGAAAAACTAGGCTTATACTCGAGTATATATGGTAATAACATTTTATCTACAATGTTTGATCATTTGATCTGGGGTAGGTAACATGTTTTATCGCATATACACTGCTCAGAAAAATTAAGAGAACGCTCACATAACACATCCTAGACATAAATTAAAAATTCTCATTAAATGCTCGTTCTTAAAGCAGACAAAATGAGGCTCAGTATTGGGAGAGCGGAGCCTGCACAGACGGGCGGAGAGCGGAGCCTGCACAGACGGGCGGAGAGCGGAGCCTGCACAGACGGGCGGAGAGCGGAGCCTGCACAGACGGGCGGAGAGCGGGCATCACAGGCTGGACAGGGAGGGACAGATAATACGTGGGTGGATTGTGATTGGGGGAGGAGAATAACAGTTTTAGGGATAGGGGGATTTAAAGTGGGGGGTGGAGTTAGTGGCTATTTAGGCAGCTGTCAGGGAGGAGGGCCTCATTCTGGCCAGAAAAAATTGTCAGGGAGAGGTGCGTGTATCAGTGAGGTAGAGTTAGGATTGGAGCTAGGGGGGAATATATAGGTTCGGATTGCGGCGGACTAACGGGCAAAAAGGCAGTAATTGTCAGGAATTATGGCAGAGGCGGAGGAGTTCTTAGCGAGGATGAGGGAGGAGGCGGCCATGAGACGGCCCAGCTGGATGGCCACACAGATGGCAACTTGGGGCCCAGGAGGAGTGGATGACAGAGGTGGGGAAAGGCCGGCGCGGGCCAGGAGGCCGCCAGTGAGGCTGAGCCCGTCCCCATCACCGCAGAGGGGGGCGAGCCGAGAAGCCACGAGGAGCGGAGGCAGTGGCCGGAGAGGAGCGGATCCACCTACGAAGAGGCCAAGGACAAAGTCGTTGCCGCCCGGGAGTCGCGATGTCCGTGGAGGTGCGGAAGTCGGTAGCTTGTGGAGCTGCAAAGATGGTGGCCGGAGCGGCAGATCCTTGGCGGGAAAGAGGCCAGAAGAGGAGGTGTGGCCAAATGGAGACGGCTGGAAGTCGGAAGCGACAGCGGGGACCAGAGCCGGAGGTGCGCAGAGGAGCCGCGGTCACCACCAGGGGGGCAGCTGGGGGTGGACAAGCGGCTGTCCCCTGTCCCTTCAGAGCCACAGAGCGGGAGCAGGAGGAGAGAGGGGGGTCACACCATGGGAGCTGCAGGAGAATGAGAGGATGTGGGAGGAATTGTTTGGTGCACCGGTAGAGGTGCAGGAGCACCGGCCCGACATCCGGAGGGGTGACATGTTGGCTGTCATGGCGGTGCAGACAGGGGGCAGGACATCAGCGTGGGTTTACAGCTACACAGACACCAGGCATCATCACACCATTAGTACAAGGGTCCAATTCGGCAGGTATGGCTGTACAAGCAGGTCCGCCTGGTGGGGACAATAGGTACCTAGGGGCGGTGGGAGAGCTATTCCAAGGCTTTCGGCAGTTGTTGTCGTCAGTGGAATCCACTCTGGGGTCACAGTTTGGGGGCCACGTGGGGGCCTGGAGGGCTGAGCAGGAGAGGTCAAATAGAGTACGAGGGGGGGAACCCTCTGGTGCTGGGACGGAGGCCGAGAGTAATGGGCAAAATGGGGGTGCAGACAAAGGCCAGCTTGTATATTTGTTTTGATGGACCGTTGGGGGGTCATTTAAAGCAGGAAGTGAAGGAGAAGATTTGGAGAAGGGAGAACAACGATATATTTACTCTCCTGCCTTTGGAACGGTTTAGTATTGAAAAATGGTAAAAGGGAAAGGAACATAGGAAAGAGGAGGATGAGGAAAGCGGAAGTATAGGCTGATTCCTAGAAACTTTCATTGGGGAGAAAAACCTGGAGTGCTGTTCTGGGCTATTTGGGTACTTGGACACGATCTGGGAGGCATACAAGACATACGGGGGTATAGCGTGGCTAATGTATGATGAGCAGTTCAGGCAGAGAATGGCGGGATCACAGGGACATTGCACTATGGATGCGGATTATGACAGCCCCTTAGACAGCTGCAAGGAATCCATTTGCAAATTCAGGTGCGGGCCGTTTCCAGGGGGCCCGACGGGGCAAAAAGTGGAAGCTTGTCGGGCAGGTTTAAAAAGGGTGTGTGTTGGAAGTACAACGAAGGGGCATGTAATTGGGGAGCAACCTGTTTATATAGACACGAGTGTTCGGGATGTGGGTTGTCCAACCATCCGCTGGTCAAGTGTTTTAAAAGAGCAAAGACGGGACAGCAGAGAGCTGTGGATGGGGCTCAGAAAGGGGGAGACTCCAGTGACGGTAGAAGAAATGACACGGTGGCTAGAGATGTTTCCAAATAGGGAGAAGGTGGAATTATTGTTGTTAGGTTAGCTTGCTAAGGAAGTCAGCACGGGCAGAATGTTGGGTCCTTTTGATAGCCCACCGGTTAAAAACTTGAGGGTGTCTCCTCTGGGGGTGGTTCCAAAAAAGGAGGCAGGGAAGTTTAGATTGATCCACCGTCTGTCACATCCGGTGGGGGCATCCGTCAATGATGACATTGATGGGTCATTAACGGCGGTGTCTTATACATCGCTTGATACAGCAGTGGCATTGGTTCGGGATGTGGGACAAGGGGCGCTGATGGCTAAGCCGGACATCGAATCGGCCTTTAGGCTGCAGCTAGTACATCCAGAATCCATGAACCTGTTGGGTTATTGCTTTGAGGTCAAGTACTATGTGGACGGCTGCCTCCTGATGGGCTGTTCTATTTCATGAGCATATTTTGAGGCATTTAGCACGTTTCTATCATGGGTCATTCGGGAGGAGTCGGTGTCACATAGGGTCATTCACTACTTAGATGATTTTTTGTGTGTAGGCCCGAGCAAGGGGTGGGGTTGCTGGGTGTTACTGCAGATGTTAGAAGATGTTTTTCAAAAATTTGGGGTGCCTCTTGCGCGGGACAGGACAGAGGGTCCTATCACATGCTTATGTTTTTGGGGATTGAGATAGACTCCGATAGGATGGAAGTTGGAAGACCTAAAGATGAGAGTTTAGGAAGTAACTGTTAAGACAAAGTTATCTCTGAGGCAGTTACAGTCTTTGTTGGGAAAGCTTAATTTTGCGTGTGTAATAATGCCTACAGGTAGGGAGTTTTGTAGAAGGCTAGCGCAGGCGACAGTGGGGGTCAAGCGTCCGGAATATTTGATCAGATTACGGAATGAACACAGGGATGATTTGAAGGTTTGGGATAGCTTCCTCGCAAGTTACAATGGGAGGACACTGTGGATGGAGGAGCCGGTTTCCAGTGTGGCGCTGGAATTGTTTACAGATGCAGCAGGTTCTGTGGGTTTTGGGGCATTTTTTCAAAGGGAATGGAGCGTGGGAAGCTGGCCAGAGAGCTGGGCTGCAGCGGGGCTCACAAAGAACCTTTGTCTGCTGGAGCTATTTCCCATAATTGTGTTGGTCGAGTTGTGGGGTGCTCAATTGGGGAACAAGTGCGTGGTGTTCCATTGTGATAATATGGGGGTGGTTGACGTCATTAACAAGCAGTCAGCATCATCTCCCCCAGTGATAAAACTGTTACAACATCTGGTGTTATTATGTCTAAAATGGAACATAATGTTTAGAACTGCTCATGTTCCAGGCGTAGACAATAATATTGCTGACGCATTGTCTCGCTTGCAGTTAGACAGATTTCAGAGTCTGGCGCCAGAGGAGGCGAAGGATCCTTTGCAGTGTCCAGGGCACCTGTGGGATTTAGTTTGGTAAGGTTTCTCCAGTGGATACGGCGGTCGTTGTCCCCTGGAACATGGTTGGCTTACCAGAAGGTTTGGAAGAGTTGGTTTTTGTTTACAGATGAACGGGGTACATTGGGTGAGTGGGTGTCGCGGCCTGATCAGTTGTTGTGCTTCATAGCGGCACTGTTTGATGAAGGGGTTTCGGGGGCAGGGATTCACAAGAATTTGGCTGCGTTATCCTTTTTATTTAAATTGTTGGGGGGCTATGATATGACACAGTCCTTTTTGGTCAGGCAGGCAACAAAAGGTTTTGTGAAGCAGGGGGTCAGGCTTGATGGCAGGAGGCCGGTGTCGTTTGAGTTGCTGGGTAAAATAATCCAGGAATTGGGGTTAGTTTGTAGATCGTATTATGAGGTGTGGTTGTTCCGGCTAGCTTACTCTTGGGCTTTTTCGGGGCTTTTCGGATTGGGGAGCTGGTTAGCGGAAACAAAAAGAGTGAAGGCGGTATTCAAGCAAGGCATGTTAGGAAAGTAAACGAGACTATGCACATATGGTTGTTTGGGTCAAAAACGGATAAGAAAGGAAAAGGATTCTTGATAAAGCTGAATAGGGTGGTGGGTTGTGAATTCTTGCGTATGAGTCTTTTTTGGAGATTAGGCATTTGGAAGGAAACTCGTAGCTAGTTCACAAAGATGGGTCGGCTTTATCTAAGTTCCAGTTGGTTTCGGTGTTCAGGGGTTGTTTATCCCGTATTGGTGACGAGTATAGTTCTCACTCATTCCGGATCGGGGCAGCCACGAAGGCGGCTAGATGGGGCTTGAAGGAGGAGGAGATTATGAGAATTGGAAGGTGGGAATCAAAGAGGTTCAAGTCTTATGTGAGGCCAGGACTGTTTGAATAATGTGGTTATGGGAAGGGAGGAGTAGGCTGGGTTTTTGTAACAAGTTCATAATTTCATTAATGATTGTTTGTCTCTCTGAGGGGCAAGGAAATGTGTAGTGTGGGTATTTGGACGTTCATTTGTTTACTGGGCAGAGAGGAGGGCTAAGCTACGGCTTTGCGGTAGGTCACTAGGTTTGACCCCTGATCAGGTGAGTGTACACTGGTTGGGGTTCCGTGGCCTAACGTGGAGCAGAGTGAGGCCCAAGTTGCAGGAGTGTTTTCGGAGACGAGGCCTGCTGAATGTTTTGATTCTGCATGTTGGGGGGAATGATATAGGAAATTTTCCGATGCGACCTCTGATTAAGAATATTAAGCGAGACTTGTTGTGTTTGCACCCAGGGATGGTGATTGTGTGGTCGGATATCCTGGAGGAATGCGGTGTCAGTGGCGGCATTGAATAGATGCAGAGTAAAGGTGAACAGGAGTGTGGCCAAGTTTGTGTGGTTAAATGGAGGCGTTACAATCACTTCTGGATGAAGGGGTCTACCTTGGAATTTTCGACAAGAAAACTGCGACATTCCTGTTACCCAAGGACCCAGTCATTCCTTCCTTTTATGCTCTCCTTAAGTCCCATAAGGCTATTTTCCCTCCCCCCATGAGACCCATTGTGTCTAGCGTGGGCTCACTCAATGAGGGTTTAAGCATTTGGTTGGATAGGTTGTTACAACCCTTAGTTCTCCGCTTACTGGGGTTTATACAAGATTCCAAGGCAGTCCTCAACATCATGCAGGGTCTCACATGGAGGGACACATCATGGTGGCTCACCTGTGACGTCACTGCGTTGTACACTTCCATTCCCCATACACTAGCTAATGTTGCGCTGAAACATCACCTCTGTAAATATAGCAATTACGATACAATTTTACTACATAACAATTTCTTCATGTTTAATTCTCAATTTTATATACAAAAAACAGGGTGTCCCATGGGGGCCAGTTTTTCCCCATCTTTGGCCAACTTGTATATGGCCCTTTGGGAGGAGCAATACCTCTTCAATTTTCGGAATCCTTTCTCCCAATACATTTCCTGGTATGGAAGGTACATCGATGACTGTCTCCTGGTCTGGGATTCGGACCAGGAGACAGTCATTGAGTTCATCAACTACATTAACTCTAACACATTCAATCTCAAATTTACTCATGACTACCATAAGAGGGAAATCCCTTTTTTAGATATCCTTCTGACAGGCAATGTCGATACCAATTGTGTACATACCTCACTTTACCGCAAAAGCACATCTGGGAACACAGTACTGCATGCCTCCAGTTGCCATGCCCCTCACACAGTGAAAAATCTTCCCAATGGTGAGTACATACGAGCCAGAAGAGCTTGTACACTGGATAACAGCTACGAACAGGAATGCACCACCATTCCACATCGCCTCCGGGATAGAGGATACAGCATTAAATCTTGCAAAAGGGCCATAGGCATAGTCAATAAGAAACCACGTTCCACATACTTGCAGCCAAAAATCCGCAACAATTGCGGTCGGGAACCTAATTTAACTTTTAGCACCCAACATAGCACACAGTTCCATGCTATCATTAACATTATCAAAAAACACCTACCTGTGCTGCAACACGATCCAATTCTCGGGAAACTGCTTACCGATGGGGTCTCTTTCATTTCGACAAAAGCCAGAACACTAGGAGACTATCCCCAAACACCTTTTCAGACAACAATCCGAACAATATGTGGCTACGAGCCAAGGGTAGTTACTGCCGTGGGGGGGCTCGATGCAACATCTGCAAGTTTATGCTGAAAAGCACTTCTTTTACTTCCATCCATTCAAACACTGTTTATCACATCAAATCTTACATCAATTGCGAGTCTTCTCACATAATATACTTATATACAATACGTGGGCTGTAAAGACCGCATAAGTGAGCACATCACAGGAGCCAACCCTGCCACCGTTACTAGTACCCGGAACTTATCCGGCATTTCCAGACATACGTGGCTCCATGAGTGGCATGACTGTCACTGCAATGGAACAGGTCAGACGCCCCCACAGAGGAGGGGACTGGAAGAAAGCTTTGCTTTCTGACTTTGGAGACCCGATACCCCAAAGGCTTGAATTATAAACAAGATTTACTCTATTTTTATTGATTATTTAGTCACATTTCAGTGGGTAGACATACAATGCTTGTGCCTGAACAGAAACTTGTTTTTCTCTACATATTCAACATGCCCACACCGGACACAATCAACTACGGCATCACCAACACTTTCAGTAGGCGTTGCTGTTGCACACCGGAAACTCGCTACCAAAGCTTAACACACTACATATTCTCATGGGAGTCTCAGCACCGATAGGTATGACTAAGGACTGATATGTAGAAGTCTGAAACGCGTTACCGCTGCTGTCTTTTGTCTCACATTTTTTGTCTTCTTATTTTTTGTGTCCATGTATTCCCCTTTGGATCTGCGTGTTTTTTAATATGAAGAATACATTTTGCATGAAGTTTTAACCGGATTTGTGGAGCTCTATTGTGCTGGTTCCCCTGCCCTCCTCTTCGTTCCCAATTTCAAGCCTCACTTGCTCTGGATTACCGGACCAGCGCTCAAAGGGTTACCTTGCACCTGGTCCCGAAGGACGCCTAAACCTCCATCTTCATTGCCGTCTGTGGGTGAGCTGTTGCCTACTTTTTCTCCCTTTTTTCTTGTTATTTCACATTACTGTTCGGTATAGGCTCAGCGCGCTCTCAATACTCTCTGCAAATTGTTACTTAGCTTTGGACCTCATGCTTTCTACTACATTCTATTTCTCTTTTTTTACTGAAAAGTTCCGGTCCAATTCATATGAACATTTGCTTGTCCTCATTGGTATAGAAACCATTCACACTGGACCGGCGTTTTTTATCTCCCTCCTATTCCTTCATGTTTTATAAGAATACTTGTTGATATCTCTCTTTGAAACATACGCATAAAAAGAAAGAAAAAAATCCTTTTTTCACACGTATATAAAATTGTTCTTTCAAATTAACATGGATGCATCAATGTGCAACACGACTGCCACAGGGGCATTACCTCCCCTAAATAACACTGATCGTGTAAATAAGGCACAAGCACTTTTTTCAAACACTGATATTTTAAATGACGGTGACTTCCAGATGCGCAGCCTCCTCCGCAAGTTAGAAGATTCACTAATGAGTCAACTCCGTGTATGGTGGGACTGCACCACCCTGCAAAATTATGTGAAAAAACACATGATCCCACGAGGCCTTCGCATAAATTCCCGTCTGTACCCCAAGATGAGGAGTTTGAAGTCCAATGGAATAAAATCGTCTCAACGTGTTCCCTACAACTCATGACATTAATCATTGAAAAGGAACAAAGTCAACTGGACACATTAGACAGAAGGTGACTCTTGTTGGAGAAGGCACCGTAGGCCGATCATGACCAAACGCGGCTCGAGGATCAAGTCGCGGGACACTTGTCACTGCAAGTATCGCGAGACCAACTCTCATGTCAGGGCGGCCATATTTGTGTGGGGAAAGCGCAATATGGGCCAGTAAGCTAGGGGGACACTATTCGGTGGGTATCCAGAATTGTGTCTGTGTGGGTTGGCTTGTGTCTCCCAGGACAGTAAGTCCGGTGCAGTAATTCCAATGGTTTGGCGGATTAAGCTGCCGCTGAAAATCACCTCCTATTTTATCCAATTGTACTTGAAGAAGTGCTGATTAGCCCGAAACGCGTCTACTATGGAATAAAGCATTTTAACCCTCGTGAAGACCCTTGTCCGAATAGCGCCGTTCCAGCCCTCTTTTGGTTTTCTAAACCACCCCTTCTGTCTATTGGATCACTGGTTTAACTTAGGTTAAACACCAGCACGCTGAAGGGCAGCTTACGGATACTTTAAAAGCGCATTAACTTTATAATAAGGTGAGCACACCTCTAGGGGGGGGGTCACTTCCTACATACCCCCCCCCCCCCTATTTTCTGCGTGGTTCCATTGGATACCATACGTGCCTCTTTCTCCTTATCCTCACAGTATCACACGAGGCGCCGTCCTCTTGTTTGCCTTTGTTTTGTTTGTTTCCCCTACTTTTAGTAACTTGACACATTACAAGAGGATATAAACCAAACTCAATTACAGCCGTTTGCTGCGTTAGATTTTTGTATAGAGAGCCAAAGAAAAATCCAAGATAAGCTGGATACTTTGGAGACTCAAATAACTACCACTAAAAAAGAAACGTTTTACCGGGATTTGGAGGATTACGCTACTAACCAAGTTTACCTCAAACCGGCTCAATCACGTTTAAAATCAATCTTTCGCAGAAAACAAAGACGCCATAAATCCAAGCCTAAAGTCACCTTCTCATCTGAGTCTGATCCTAATACAGACATCTCCGATACTGAAAGCCCCACAACATCTAGCTCCACAAAGCCGCCAAAAAACGACAAACTGGGGGCATCACGTCCCCCAAAATACACAGGAGGGCAGGGCGGAAACACACAAAACGAAAAACCAATAAGGAGCTAAACCCCCGACAGACCAAGAGATGATTAACCTTCTCAATACATCCCCAGATCAAAAGAAGATTCCCTCTTCTAACGTACCCTCTATGCCTGACAAGACGGACTCTTCATCAATGACATGACAACACACAATACTGTGACTACTCAGAATAGAATACACTATTCTATCTGCGGACCAAATCCGATTGCTCAAGAGGGGTTTAAGTTTCGCACCCACCAATAAAATGGACTTGTATCAAACAATCAGAGATGTAAACAAATTTATACGTTTATTAACGGTGAAAAAAATTTTTTCAAAAGAAAATGTAGAGGAAGCTACGTCCATCCAACATCCTGATCTGGTCATGCTGAATGCTAAGGGCCAGGAAAAACTCAGCGATTTGGATACGGAACAGATGCGATTATCGCCTGTATTAAATACCTCGACATCAATTACTACAAAAAATCCTTCATTCTACCCCGTTACTGCACGCACTTGTGAAATGCATATTTTCCAGGGGTGTTCAGGGGTTGTTTATCCCGTATTGGTTTATGGCCTGACGAGTATAGTAGTTTGTGAGGTTAAATGGAGGTATGGTGGTACGCCACAGGTTGTTGGATGAGGATAAGAGCTACACTGGCCCAGACGGACTGCACTTCTCGGTTAACTTCGGTCTGTCAGAGGTGGCTGATTTGTGTGTGAGGGTGTGGGGTAGCATGTCGACTTAAGGTTTCAAGTCTGCATGCTTGGCGGGTTCTTGGCAATACCCAGTGGTGCATTAAAAAAGTGTGGTTAAAAAGAGAGCCACGAGGTATAAAGAAGGTGGAGTTTTTGGAGTGAGGCCTTGGTGGCTTTTTCCCCTGGGTGGTTATCCAGGAGGAATGGTGTTTTTCATTGTCTCCCAGTTGGTAGGTCTAGGGCCACATCTTTGTTCGCCATTTTGCTAGGAGGTTGGCGGCAAAGTGGAGCTGGGGGTGTGGTCCTCGTGCGCTGAGCGTGCTATTTATGGTCAATTTTGGCTTAACATCATGCCAATTAGGGTTGTTGCCAAGAGCTCTGCTATCAATAAATAAAATTCTGTTATATATTTTGTTGCTTTTTAATGAATGTTTCTTGTTTTACAGATATTCATCAAACTTGTAATAAACAGCTGTGACCATTCACCTTTCCAATCAATAAATGTGTCTGTGTTTTATTTCTAGTTAGGTGGTGGTCAGACTAGTGGTATTATGGGTCTTTCTCTGTGCACCGATCTCTGTCATTGCCTGGTCATGTGTGTGGCCTCCACATGCCTGTATGACCTCTCTACAACACCTCGGCATGCTCCTGATGAGGTTCAGTATTGTATGTGGCCTCCACGTGCCTGTATGACCTCTCTACAACACCTCGGCATGTTCCTGATGAGGCTCAGTATTGTGTGTGGCCTCCACGTGCCTGTAAGACCTCCCTACACCACCTCGGCATGCTCCTGATGAGGCTCAGTTTTGTGTGAGGCCTCCATGTGCCTGTATGACTCCCCCTACAATGCTTTGGCATGCTCCGATGACGCTCATTATTGTGTGTGTGGTCTCCACGTGCCTGTATGGTCTCCCTACAATGCCTAAGCATGCTCCTGCTGAGGCTCAGTATTGTGTGTGGTCTCCATGTGCCTGTATGACCCCCCCCCCCCACAATGCTTCGGCATGCTCCGATGACGCTCATTAAACCAGGAGACATGCAGAGTTCAGGCCAGGAGATCCAGGCAGCACCCACAAGTGTGGAAGGGGCCTAACCCAAATAGGGATTGTCTTTCTATGACATTTATTATTATTGTTTTCTGCCAAAGATACAGGATTCTTATACGGTCATCAACCACATTGTTATCTGCTGGTAAATGAGGAAGAAAGATCATTACAATTCATTTAGAAGAGAGAGGCAACTATTATACATGTAGACATTCAGACTTACCCAGGATCACGCGGTGTCCATGGCTTCCCTCTGACAATGCCCCGCCCAAGTGACTATTATCCAGGATAAATGCATCATGACAGCTTTTTGGGCTCACATCACATGCAGTTGTCACTTTTCCAGATATATGTATTTTATACCTTCCGTACATTTACTAATAAAGCTTATATTCTAACATTTACAAGCGTTGGCATTCCCCTGCGTTGTGTATTTCGGCTTATAGTCTCATTGGGGAGATTAGCACGTCTTAGCCTTACTATGCACAAGTTACACGTTGTTCCATTTTTTCTTTTGGTTGGTTTATAACGAGGGGATTTGGAAACAACATCCACAATATTAAACCACGGTCCAGAGGCCACTTGAACAAATTGGGGGGCACTAAGGCCACATGGGTGCAGTCCACCAAACATAGTACATTTGGAAATCCCCATTACACCAAAAATGCTTCTTGTTTTTTGCTGTGTCTCCATTTGTGGGGAAATGATTTATTATGAAGTGTTCTCCATTATAGCAGTAACTGCCTCGTGGATCATGTGGCTCAATGTCGGCTGTGAAAGCCAAACCTTGCAGCCGCACTACGCGGAAAGGAGCCAGTAACCGGGTAATGGAGGACAGCAGTTCATTATTACTTCCTCTATTGCCTTTCTGCGCTTTGTTTTAGGCTGAATTGTGTTTTTTTATTTTCTGGTATAGTTCCGAGCTCCTCATTGCTTAGTGCAGATTGTCTGGGTCTGAACATGCGCTCTGGATTTATATGGAATGGATTCGCAGGCTGGTAGTGGGTCGGTCCATTCCACCTCCCTGTTAGGCTGGGACAGGTTTTGTGTTGCTCAGCACCTTCGGCACAAGTGGTGGCAGCAGCCTAATCGGGCTGCTTAAAGCTGCTGAGCAAAACAAATGAGGTCTCTCTGCGAGGAGGCTGAGAGAGCGCACTACAGCCCGGACATCCATGCCTGGGACGGTGATATCCCTGTGGGGTGACTATATGTTTTAGTGGTGAGTTGGGGGAACTCTTTGTATAGCGAGCACCCCAGACGGGTAGGATTTTGTTTATGTTTTGATGTTTTGGACTGCACTTTGGTGTCTTGAACTGCATCACAAATCTCCGTTACTTCGGTCTCTACTGAGCCAAATCTGCCACAATATTTATGAAGGAAAGAAAGGAGAGAAGCGGATGAAAAATACATTTTTGGAAAAAGTATCTGAACATTTTAATCTTAAGTTTGGAACCAATCTATCCCCCTCACCGATTGCAATAAAGGTGAAGCGACCTTAAAGTACGTGAACCTGAAACATGGGCAGAAGATCATCGAACATCAATAATACTTGTGGTAACAAGTATCAAAATCAATTTTTGACATATGTTTGGGCATCGTGCACTCACAAAACCCTCTTTATAAATGGACCCGGTCATTATGGACCTCATTTTGAAGCCAGCCAGGTTGCAGAAGAACATTAGACGCTGCAAATACGGCGCTGGTCCTTCTATGTGCATTGATGCAATATGTCTGGATGTTATGACTTTTTTTTAGGTCAATTTATTTTTTGCATTTTTGCTTTGCATATATTTTAATAACTTTTTTGTAAAACATCTTCTCACCGCACTCTTTATGGTCAGGAAATGTTTAGCGCTAAAATGTAGAAGACTTTAACCAAATGCTTCCATACGAGGAAATAACATACAGACACTGCCCCGACAAATTTGGATGGGTTTGGGGGATATGGTGCAACTTCAACTTGACGTATTATTCAATGGGGGGGGGTTCAGAGCAGAAGTAGCGGAAATTCAGTCAATGTGTGAACCCACAAAATGGCTCATAGGGTGTAAAGTCTCACTACAGGCATAACCAAGGAGGAGGAGGAGGAGGAGAAGCCACCTGATGGAGACCCTCCCTTCTAGGAAGTTACCCCAGACAAACACATCATATACAGCCGCTATTCTTAGTCTATAGAACACACTTGCAGAACTTGTATAGAACACACTTGCAGAACTTGTTAGGTTCTTAAGTTTTGTAATATATTTGTACTTGTTCATATATTGAAGCATATTTACTGCCCCGGAAACCATAATTGTGGCTTTAGATAAGTCAGAATCGACAATAGAAAGTCTTTCTCTAAATTACAGAATGAACGATATGTATCGGATTGTGGCAGCAATTTATGGTTAACTATAAGATGGAACTATGGCGGCTTGTAATGCAATGTCAATTACATGGTTTCAATAAACAGTTTAAATAAAAAAAAAACTTTGACAAAATGTTTGACGTCCAATAAATAAAGGGAAGACACAAATTTTCTGTTGGAATGTGAAATAAAACTTTATCACGTTTCAGATATTTTTGTCAAGAAAAGCGACCTCTGAAGAGGAGAATTTTTCCTTTTTTGCAACATTTTTAAAAGATAAATTAACCCCTTCACGCTATGCGCCATGTATGTAGAGGGGCAGGGGCTTTGAGAAGGGGGCTCACGGGCTGAGTCCTCTTTATTCAGAGCTAGGGTTTTCTGCATATTGCAGCAAATACCCAGCACTAATACCCGTGGTTGGTGCTCATGGGAATTAACCGCGCTGATGCCAGTGGCTCATTGTGATGAATACTGTGTAAAAATGCCATATACAGTAGTATTACAGTATATGAGAGGAACAATCAGACCATCTTAGGTTAATGTACCCTACAGGGTCTACAAAAGAAAAAAAAGTTTCAAACAAATACAACAAATTTTTTAAAAAAAACTAAACTAAATCCTAGAACTGATATAAAACATAATAAACCGTAAAATTCACAAACACGTTAGGTATCGCTGCATCTCAAAATGCCCGACCTATCAAAATACAAAAACCGTTATTGCCAACGGTGAACCCCATAACGGACAATAGCGCCCAAATGTCCAAAACGCTTCTTTTACACCATTTTACATCACATAAAATTTTTTTTATAAAAAGTGGTCAAAAGGTCGCACAGTCCTCAAAAGCAATGAAAACGTCACCTCATTCCGTCAAAAAATGACCCCTCCCCCAGCTCCATACAGCGAAGTATGAAAAAGTTATGAAAAAGCGTCAGAAGATGGCAAAAAAATTAATATTTGTACACATTAAATTAAACACAATAAATCCTTTATAAAATTGGTAATCACCGCGATCGCACTGAACCAAAGAATAAAGTAGACGTATCATTCGGGGCGCACAGTGAAAGTCGTAAAAACTGAGCCCACAAGAACGTGACGCTTTATTTTTTGGCAATTTCACCACGTTTGGAATTTCTTTCCAGCTTCCCAGTACACGGCCCGGAATAATAAATAAACACTGAGAAGTAAAGTTTGTTTGGAAGAAAATAAGCCTCACACAGCTCTTTACATGGGTAAGGCATTGATTTTTGAAAGTGGAGAGCAAGAAATGAGCAAAAAAAAATCCTGCGTCCTTAAGGGGTTAAGCAAATCCCCCAGGAAACATTTGGATTACTAAGGTAAATAAGGCAAATATAGCATAAAAAAACAACACGCAACACGACTCAAAACAGTCGTAAAAAAGGCACAAACTTCAGATAAAAAGTCGGAAAAATCCCATCCTTCCAATCAGAACTTTTTCATAAAGGCAGAGAAAAACAAATCCTTACATTTTCCACTTTTGGATAGAAAAACATAACAAGAACATAAATTAGGAAGGGAAAGCAAGGAAACACAAATTACCCACGTTTCCCGGGCACAGGCGGGATTTATATGGACCATGGAAATATTCTCACCGGTCGCAGCTGGGAGCCGTCCCGCCCCTTCCCCGGTCCGGTGCCCCTTATCTAGCAAGTGCATCTCCTTCAGCAGACGTGGTAGACCCCGCCCTGTATTCTGAATAACCGGACAATTATGTCAGAACAAGTACCAGTACATGACACCAAACAATCGGAGAACAGCCATGTTCTATTATCTTCCAAAAATCCACAAGAATCCGACACACCCACCAGGACGACCAATAATTTCAGGCATGAACTCACTGACTTCAAATCTGTCAGAGTATGTAGACACCCACCTCCAGGGGTATGTCACAGAGCTCCCCACTTACCTAAAGGACTCCATACCACTTATTGTAAAACTAAAGGGTTTCCAATGGAAACCTTCACTCCTTCCAATGACTATGGACGTGACGGCGCTATACACAAATATCTCCCACACCTTGGGTATACAGTCCATCTCCCAAGTCCTAAAGAGAGACCCGAAAATGCCTGCATCTCAGATGGACCTCATCTTACAGATAGACCACAACGTCTTCACATTCCAATCATCTCTATACACTCAGAGAAGAGGCACCGCCATGGGGACAAGGTTTGCCCCTAGTTGTGAAAACCTCTTTATGGGGGAACTTGAGGAGAACTTCATTACAGGGAACCACGAATATAACAACAAAATTGTAATGTTCACACGGTTTATAGACGACGTATTCATTATATGGGATGGTACGGAAGTCGAAGCCGGGTCATTTCTAGACACAATTAACAACAACAATTGGGGGATTACACTCACATTGAATACCTCCCCATACAAGATTGAATTCCTCGATCTCCTGATATCGGTGGATTCCACCGGAACGGAGTCTCCTTACAGAGACTTTCTTCAAATCTGTGGATGTTAATAGCTTCCTTGAGTTCTCCAGCTCACACCATAGGAAGTGGCTGACAAACTTACCATACAGTCAGTACAAAAGGTTCTGGAAGAACTGCACCAACACAGAGACCTTCAAAGCCCAATCACAGGTCCTTAAGAATAGATTTGTACAGAAGGCCTAGCCGTCAAAGGTTATAAAGCATGCGTATCACAAGACGAACCAACTGACCCAAGAAGAATGGCTCCTTCCTTCTCAGAAAACACCCATAAACAAAGGACAAGAATACCGGAGCTTCCACTCAGAAACCAACCATGTTTCTCACACTCAAAGGCACGTTCAGGAGCAACACTTCCAGGTGCCTCACTTGTGCGGTAATCCAACACAGGAAGACCACCTTCATATTCTACCCCACCACTGAGTCATTCCCTATCCCATCATTCCTAAACTGTGCCTCAGACCATGTGGTGTACCCTTTAGAGTGCCCCTGCCCTCTCCAGAATGTTGGCAGGACCACACAACCGTTCAGAGAAAGGATTATACTCACAGGAATAAGGTCAAGACAGGATTTCAACAACATAGTGTCTCCAGACACTTTATAAGCCATCATGGTTGGGACTTCAATTTGGTTAAAGCCTGTATAATCAAACAGATCCCAAGCAACCACCGGGACCGACTGAACCAACTCATCAGGAGGGAAAGCTACTGGATATACAAACTAAACACCATGTGCCCCTCCGGGCTGAACGAAACATTAGAGAAAGTGTGATAGATCTAGTCCCCCTCACCTCCCATTAGCTTCTACACCACACCATCTATATCCTCAGATAACCTTCTATTTCTATATGCATATCCTTTATACTAATAAACACGGATTTAGTTTCAAAGAGAAATATACTGTCCTTCTAGTAATCCTCTTATCGTACAAACCCAGCACCACTTCCCCGATGGGTTCCATGAGTAATATAATTACCTTTCAGTTATACACTACGGTTCTATTCTCATGCGCAAGCGCGGCTCCCAGGCTATTTAAACTCCACCCCGAGGCGACTGAGCCAATACTCGCGCTGCCACCGACCCGGACACTACTTCCACATTGCAAGTCTTGTTTATTTTCCTTTACATTTACCGACATTCAGGTCTACCCTAATCCCCATACCTTACCCCAGGCTCACTTGACTACCACAGAGTGCCACTCGTGGAGTTTTACTAAGAAGGTTAGTGCATACAGTGCACATCATTCATGCCCAAATAAAGACAAATAGTGAAAATACAGACACCTCCTGACATTGTTTCTATCCTACAATTCATTTACTGTATATACTCGAGTATAAGCCAACCCGAGTATAAGCTGAGACCCCTAATTTTACCACCAAAAATTGGGAAAACCTATTGACTCGAGTATAAGCTGAGGGTGTAGTATACAGCTAGCCAGCCCCCATGTAGTATACAGACAGACAGCCCCAAGTAATATACAGCCAGCCTCAAGTAGTATACAGCACTGCCCCCTGTAGTATACCGCGCTAAGGATCGGGACCCGCGCCAACGATCCGGACACCGGAGGGTGAGCATTACATTTTTTATTTTTTACTTGACTCGTGTATAAGCAAGGTGAGTTTTTTCAGCACATTTTTTGTGCTGAAAAATTTGGCTTATGCACGAGTATATACGTTATCTAGGTTCCAGAACTGACATCGCTCCAACCTACCTTTCCCCACGCTATCATAGGCTCAGACACGGTTAGTAAGCGAAGTGTAACCTATCATTTTTTATATCCTAACATACAAACTCCTCTCATTTTATACATGCACCTCGTCTACCTACCATGTGTAACATAAATATATGTTACTATGTATATTGCTGACTATAGGAATCAATTTGTTGTGATATTTTATTTATCCAGTCTATAATCTAGTAAGGATCAATCCGTATTTTATTTATCTGATGTACATTCTGTTCTACCTATTTACTCCTTTTATATAAAAAAAAATTTTGTACTGTTAAAATATATTTTTATACCTCATTTTTATGTACTACAGATCCTCAAAATTATTTGGACCTGAAGAAGGGGAAATTCTCCCCGAAACGCGTAATCCCTACTTATATTTGTCATATCTGAGCTTATCCAAGTGTATAATAAACGTGTATATGTTATACTAACAATAGTCACTGAAGACTAATGGAGACTAATTGTGTCCTAGTGCAGGGGTGGGGCTCGTTCTCTCAGATGAACAAGTGAACAGTGACAAAAATACAACACTATCATGAGAAGTAGATGTGATGGTGGATTCCTCCTGCTGCCTCTGCCCTAATCTGTAATGTAATAATCCTGGAATCGAACTTGTTATAAACGTTATTCTAGTAATATGTAAATTAGTTGCAGAGGCTCCTGGGGCGGAGAGTAGCCTTAGCTCCCAGTGCCCGGCCAGGCTAGGACACGCCCCCAGGAGCCTCTGCAGGTAATTTACATATTACTAAAGTTAATAACAAGTTTGATTCCAGGATTATTAAATGACAGATTATGGCAGAGGCAGTCGGAGGAATCCACCATCACATCTACTTCTCATAGTAACTTCCTCATGGTAGGAAAAACAAAAGATAAATCTGCCACAATGTTTTTTACAATTAAAAATATTGTTAATAAGACAAATTCTCTTGAGGGTCTACAATGACATAATAGCCTTGGATTATGGGACCGCTGGTGATTAGGTCTCAGAGGTGCAGAAGAAATTCTGCTCCACCAGTAATGAGGATATTGGGAATACGAGCGCCGGGTGAAGGGTGATATATACCTCAGCCAAAACCCAAACCGAGGAGGATGAAGGCGTCGTCATTTGTCTTTTCTTATTTTTATTTAAAGATGATTCATCTTATTCCAGCGGCTCAGGGACGTGCAGGGAATTCAACAAAGATGCTCAAAAATAATTTCAAAAACATCACACAAAACACAAACAATAAAAATTAGTGTTAGCGAGACCGAGGTCTGTGACCCCGGACCAGCACTGCTCCAGCAAAAAAACTATCAATACAAGACAATGTTTTGTTACAGTTGATGAGTATTTGCTATATTTTGGTGCTTCCTGAGGGATATGTTGACTGCTTTTGCTTTCTTTTGTGCAACTTTTTGCAGTTTTGAGACGTTTTAGGCACAGGATCGCGCAGCGCACCAGCGTTAGCCGCCTCCAGGATGTGATGCTGGGGCCGGATTTATCTTTGTAGCCCAGAGGTTTTTTTCAACTTGTGAGACTTTTGGGCTCTGAAATTGTCCCATTCTTTCACCTAATAAGTCCCAAAACAGAACATGCTAGACCTAGACTTATTCGTGGGGGGTTACTTTTTGGGACTAAAAAGTTGCACACTACAAAAAGTCGCAGAAGTAACTAAACAGCAACTCATCACATGTATCACAAAGGGGAAACACTTACGATACATTGCAGTGAGTAAGTAGCCAACTCCAGGAAACTTGGAAAAGTGGCAGCAGAAGAACTATGTAATATGTGCCCCAATGTTTTTTTTTTTTTATCTTCGTTTTTATGTCAAAGTAAAAAATGTCTGCAGAGCACACTGAAAATTATCCTCCATAACTGGTACCAGGGCCAGGGTGATTTTTGCAAATTTTTTATATTTAATTAAAAATAATATATACATTATTTAAACTGTAATTTTGCAGCAACATTGAGATAAAATTGAGACAATGTCCAGTGGGTTTTCCTGTGTTGCCTCATTTGCATTGATTTTTATAATCTCTTGGTTATTTAAATGAAGTTCTTTATTGTACTGCGGCGCTCGTCATGTATCCCAGGAATCAGAGCTCAGTCATTGAGTTCATTCTCATTGGGCTCTCAACCGATCCCTCAATACAAATCCTCCTCTTCCACATCTTCTTGATAATCTACGTGTCCACCTTGGCCGGTAACGCTTTGCTCATAGTCGCGGTGAGGACGGACCCGCGGCTCCACAATTCCATGTACTACTTCCTGTCTAGCCTGTCGTTCTTGGACATCTGTTACACATCCATCATTGTCCCAAAGATGCTGGAGAACTTCCTTTCATTGAAGAAGACCATCTCGTTCACCGGCTGCGCCCTACAGGTCTATTTTTACCTCTTCTTGGGTGAGGCTGAATGCATCCTTCTGGCGTTCATGGCCTATGACCGTTTTGTTGCTATATGTGACCCTCTACGGTACAACACAATAATGAGCAGTGTGGTGTGCATGTGGATGATCGGTGGGTCATGGCTGACCGGTTGCGTCATCTCCTCCATGGACATGTATTTTACATATCGATTATCCTATTGTGGACCCAACGTAATCAACCACTTCTTCTGTGAGGTCCCGTTGTTACTGAAGCTCTCCTGCAGCGATATCTCAGTCAATAACATTATCAAGGTGGTGGGAGGCACCGTCCTGCTCTGCATCCCCCTCAGCTTAATTCTCATTTCCTATTTTAAGATCTTTGCTGCCGTAATCCAGATCCGCTCAGGGAGCTACAAAGCTTTCTCTACATGTATATCTCACCTAGTGGTGGTCACCATCTTCTATGGGACGGCAATGTTCATGTATATTCGACCCAAACAATTAGCCACTGAAGATACAGACAAGATGGTGGCCGTCTTCTACACAGTCATTACTCCAACGTTAAACCCAGTTATCTATAGTTTGAGGAATAAGGATGTGCAACGAGCCATGAAACGGCTGGTAGGACCTGTAGTGTGTGAGCAAAACCGGTGACGTGTCCATGTCTGATGAGGAACCTGTCCTTAGAGGTGTCCATGTATGATGAGGAACCTGCCCTTAGAGGTGTCCATGTATGATGAGGAACCTGTCCTTAGACGTGAGGGCATCTACCCGGTTTGTTTGAGGTTAAGAATTGCTCAAGGTCTTCACCAAACACCTTCACCACACAAGATGTTTGTCCATTCTCTATATTATAGTTGTGATCCTATTGGAATATTCTTAACTTTGCACCAACAATGTATTTAAGGACAATGATACACATAGAAAATATTTTCTTAAGAAAACTTGCCCTTTATGAGACCCAATAGATTTATTTTCTACAATATTAAGTGATTCACCAACTTCTCATTTTGTTTATTTCACACAATCTCCATATGTCGAGCCTCATCTCCTATCACAAATCCAATAAATTGCTAGTCCTACTTCTAAACATTTCTAACTGCTGGGCAGCCCCACAGACAGTGTAACAAGTCTGCTCTAGTCTTACTACATTTAGGACATCCCTTCGAATACTACAAAATGTTACTTTTGAACGGCCGACAAGTCATTATCCTCCATTGCATCTCTCTGAGTATTTCTGATGACCTTTTGTGTATATCTCCCCTTTAACAATCTTCTTTCCACTTCTACTTTTGTTAGGGTAGTTATGTGACCTAATATTAAATTTTACATTTTACTCAAAGTGACTTTAAAAGGAAGCTGTCCCCACATTTTTCACAAATACATCTGGTGACAGGTTCCCATAGAGTACTATTAACTAAATGTCTCTGTAACATCCCCCTAAAATCAACTTTGTTATCTTACCTGGCATACAGCCAGATTCCAGCTGCAAGTTAGAGGGGGCGTGTCCTACTCAGCCAAGTCCAGGAACTCCTCGCCATGGCCCATGCCGCCTCCTTCTTACCATTCAACACTTCATCACATGTGATCTTGCTGTATTACTAGGTGACATAACATAGTTGATTTTATGGGGATGTTGGGGAAACAATCTTTAACCTAAAGGCGGCTCTCATTTAGTTAATGGAAACCTGTTACTAGCTGAATTGGTGAAAAATGTGGTGAGAGATTTCTGTTAATAATGTCTAGGATGGTTGAGTGTTGGTTGAGAGTTTTTCTATTTAGAGTTTCAAAAAAGATCTCAAATCGGATTTGTTTAAAAAAAAAATACTAACACTGAATGGACACTCAGGGTCATTTCACGTTTCCAAACTTTTCTTTTTATGGATTTGGGCCTGATTTCTAAGTGGTTGATATGAGACATGCGAGTCTGTTGGTTTTTTGAGACTTTTGTCAGAAAAGTGGCACCCAAGTTCTCTTCTGGATTTTTAAGATAAATCAGGCACAACAGTATAGAACTCTTTCGCACTGAACTTTGCACAACGGGGTGTAAAGGTCCGAAATTTTAGCACAATTACACTAAAAACTTGCAGAAAAATTGAGGGGTGAAAAAAATCAAAAAAGTTTAAGAAATGCCTTTATTAGTTTTTAAATGAGTTTGCTCAGAAAAACACATCCTCAAATGTTAACCCCCTTAGTGATGATTATACCATAAAGATCATTTTTAACCCCTTACTTTACAATGTTACTCAGTGTTATTGCTGATCAGCTCCTTTTACTCAGTGATGGCCGGTGTAAGACCCTCGGGTGTGGGCGGGGACCCTCTAAGCAGATACTTCATGATCCCTCTGTGCTGTGAGATGCTGTGTGCTGACAATTTGCTTACATTATCAGGGTACAGATCCCGCTCTATTTCGCCTGCCTGGGATGCTCGCAGGAGACTATGCAGAGCCCTGGGTGAGGTGGTCCAGATCCTCTATATGGTTTTAGAAAAAGGTCTAACCTTCTCCCCTTCTGCCCGCTTTGACCCTTTTATGGCCATAAAAAATCTACATATATTTGCATGATCCTTAATCCATCGTACTTTGTTCCATGAAGAAGACCCCAGCTGAATTAGAGGCCATACAAATCCTGGAACAACTGAGGGAGGAGTCAACAAACTGCTCATGGTAAGATACCCAACTGTATACGGCAAAAATCCAAGACATTTCCAGCCTTATCGACCTGTCCCAATGTAGATTTATTTGTAAAACTTGCATCAGAAGAATTCGAACAGCTGTCCCGTAATGTTAACCAGGACAATTTAACATCAGGTATGCGCAAGGCTCTTAAATCCCTTTAATCTTTGGGGGACATGATAATCAAACAGGCCAATAAAGGTGGCCTGTGGCCTAGAGAGACGTACGAACATGAGGCCTATCGCCAACTTAAGAACATGTTATAAAAAGTTGACTTTTAATCCTACAAGTAAATTCTCGGGGGAGATGGGATTAATCCTTAAAAAGGCCATCAGAAATGGAGTGATCTCTAAGGAACTTGCCGATGCCCTCACAGTCCCGACCCCAACCCTATCTGTTACCCAAGATTCATAAACATGCTGTCTGCCTGTCTGGGGTGGGGGTGGACGGACTGAGGGCATCGGCAAATTCATTGACAACCATTTGAAGAGTCTTGTTGAATGTCTACCTTCATATGTTAGAGATACTTCAGATTTGCTACAAAGAATTGAGGGCATACAGTTAGAAGAAGATGTGATCCTGGCAACACTAGACCTAGAGTCTCTCTACACGAGTATAAGACACGAAGATGGCCTAAGGGCTGTTGAATTCTTCCTTTCAACTTCGAACTTGGACATTGGATTGAGGCAACTGATTCTAGAACTTCTTGAGTTTGTCCTCTCACACAACTATTTTGTGTTTGGGGGGGTCCTTCTTCCTGCAGCTCCAGGGCACAGCTATGGGGGCGGCATGTGCCCCCTCAAAGGCCAACCTGTTCTTGGGGCTGTGGGAGAGGGAACTCCTAGCAACGAGCAGGATGTCGGGATGGATCGCGCCATTTTATGGGCGCGCTAAATCGACGACATCCTGGTCATCTGGAGAGGTACAGCTCAGCAGTTGGAAACATTCATTGATAAACTCAATTTGAATTATGTTAACATAAAATTAATTCACCACATTAGCAGAGAAAAAGTAGAGGTTTTGGATGTTTTACTAACCCGTAGTGAATTTGGCTTCCTCCATTCAGATGTGTTCTGAAAACAAACCTCCGTAAATGCATTACTGCACGCGCCATCTGCACACCCAATTCAGACGATTAATGCAATACCGACTGGACAATACTTGCGGATACAGAGAATATGCTCCACAGAAGATGACTTTAAAACACAGGCTGACAAACTAAGAAGACGCTTTCGAGATCGCGGCCAGCGTTCCCTTAGGAAAGCGTATGTCCGTGCCAACAGCACATCCAGATTGGAATTATTGTACCCCAAACCCAAGACACAAGATACGCAACAGGTAAGATTTATGTCAAACTTCCACTGCCAGTGGGGTAATATGAAGGATATACTTGCCCGGTACTAGCCTATACTAAAATCGGATAAAATCTTAACACAATATCTACCCCCGAAACCCGGTGTTACTGTGAATCTAAATGGATATGGACCCTTGGCACACTCAATCCCCGCAGAGTTTTGCTCCCTTCCTCTGATCCTACCCAGAATGTTGGGCTTTCCTGTCATTTTTTGATTTTACTGTTTTTATAGGTATGGTTCACCCCTTGACGAAGGCAGTGTGCCGAAAGGAGCGTCGGGGTGTCAGTCATCCGGGAGGACGTGTGTGTTTTCTCTGTGCCAGGTAAATCATTTCACCTTGTGTCACCATGCATATTATTAATATCTAGTCATTTTCTTGTAAACCTGGCGTTATGGGCAGCACCCGGCACTTAGAGCGTTTTCCAGCTTGTATTTTAATGATTTATCTCAATAAAATTAGAATTTTTTCATATATTATCTATGGAATTCTGGCTTTTTCTGTGTAGGTTTTTGATTTATGTACTGCCAGTAGTAGAAAAAGAGTTTTCCCCTGGAGGATTACTCTGTCTGGTATCATGATCCCTCTCTGATATCGATGTTCAAACAATATGTTAATTGGGGGCGGAGATATTTCAGTCTTTAAAGTCCCTGTTGGACAGGTTTCCTTCCTCTAATTTCCTCTCTCCCCCATCCCAGGCCTCGACACCCCAATTGGCAGAGTCCTTAAAGATTTGGTTTTCTGTGCTGTTACATCTGGATCAGGAGGTTAAGGAAAAAATTTGGGCCAATGCTTATGTGGACATTTGGGGCCTGGTTACAGTTGACCAGCACACCGTAGATGGGGTTTTTCAGACCAATCCTTCCTCTCCCTAAGGCTGCAAGCCTAGAGTCGCTAAGAGGATAAATAATTGGCTTCAAGCCTTTGCGGTGCTGGGGTGTGTAATGGGACAGAAGCATCCGGTATGCTGTTCCCAGTTTTTTACGTACATGGATGTTATATATTCCTCAGATAAAACTCATGGGGGCTCCGATTGGTGGTATTACAACCAAAATTTTCGTCGACGCCCGGCATTGAATCCAGACATCAGATAGGAGGTAAAAGCAGCGGATGTGTGGCTGCGTCTCATGGTCTCTCAGAAGCCCCCCATTCATGCAAGGGCTACTCCCCCCCCTCCGGTGCAGCCCCAGGGGGAGTGGCCATTCGTAGGCCCGGGGCCTGTTGGCTTTTCAACGAGGACCACTGCAAATTTTTCGTTTGTTTAAGTACAAACATCAATGCTCCTCCTGCGGCGGTGCCCACGTCGCCTCTCATTGCCCGCGACCCCCCGTTACCCCAATAAATCGGATGTGGCCACGTTGCATGGGGGGTTTACGCATGTTTTTTTGGGGGGGGGGCGGCCTATGGTCGGCCCTGTTTTCTGCCCCTCCTTTTCCTAATTTTCGGGTGTCCCCTTTGGGTGTGGTGCCAAAGAAAGAGCCGGGCAGGTACCGTCTGATACATCACTTGTTGTTTCCTATGAGCTTCTCTGTGAACGATAGTTGACCAAGGGGCCTTGATGGCAAAATCTGACGTTGAGTCGGCTTTTCTCCTTTTGGCAGTTCACACTGATTGTTATTATCTGTTGGGATGCTGGGTTGATGGCCGGTACTTCTACGATGCTTGCCTCCTTATGGGTTGTTCAATTTCCTGCCGTTATTTTGAAATGTTTAGTCCTTTCCTTGAGTGGGTGGTGTGCCATTAGTCAGGTCATCGTTCAGTTATTCACTACCTTGATGACGTTCTTTTCATTGGCCCCGCGGATAGTTCTGTGTGTACCTTTTTGTTATCTACCTCTTGTTTTCTCATGCAGCGTTTTGTGGGTGCCCTTTTCAGAGGAAAAGATGGAAGGTCCCAGGTCGGTGATCACTTTTCTTGGAATCGAACTTGATTAGGTAGTCATGGTTTTTCGCCTCCCCGGGGACAAGCTCCAGCGTTTGCTTGGCCCGGTGGACGGTTTTTGTTCTGTCTGCAAGGTCACGCTGCGACAGGTGCAATCTAATGCCGATGGGGCAGGTTTTTTCCCGCTGCTTGTCCCTGGTGACTGCCGGGGCGACTGAGCCTAATAATGGGAAGACCTGTGTTTTTGGACTGATAATTCATCTGTGGTGTGTTATCTGTTGGTCCTGCACGGTAGTCAGGTATCCGGCACTGTGGTTCAGAGGTGTCTTGCTAGCGTGTCATTCCACTTTCAGTTGTTGGGGTAGGCGGACGTCACCAATTCCTTCATTGTTCGCCAGATTCTGAAGGGTTGGAAAAGGAAGGGCGTATCTAATAAAGTCTCCCCCCAGTTTAGTTTAGTTTGCTCTGCTCCCTGGTTCAGGCATGCTCGGTAGTATGTTCATCTGCGCAAGAGTCCTTGCTCTTTTCTCTGGTCTTTAGTTTGTCCTTTTTCAGTGCTTTCTGCATTGGGGAGCTGGTTCCGCCTTCCTCCTCTCTCCCTGGGGGCCTTTTGAGAAGGGGTGTGGTTCTGGCTCCCAAGGTGGTCTGCATACGCATTCGGAGGTCTAAGACCGATATCTATGGGAGGGGTTCCCGGGTGCACATACAGGCGGTGTCTGGCCTGGCAGGCCCTTTTCTTGTCTCTTTCCTTGGAGGCCAAGCGTTTTTTAATGCACAAGCATGGCTCACCCTTTTCTCGCTTTCGATTTTCCTTGGTCTTTAAGAAATGTCTAGGGGTTTCAGGGGTTACCCCGTTAGAATACGGTATGCATTCATTCCGTATTGGCGCAGCTAAGTAAGCGGCTATGGCGGGTCTCCCCAATTTCAGAGGTTATCTGATTGGTTTTCATGGGGTCACCGTGCATTGGAAAGGAATTCGTGGTCTGAGGTGGTCGCAGGTCCTGCCAGAGGTGGTTAACATCAGCATCACTGCTGTGGGTCCGGTGGTGCTAGTATTGCATGCTGGTGGTTATGATTTATGCCTAAACAGGGCAGTGGAATTGCTGACTCTGATGAGATCCGATATAGAGAAGCTTTCTTCCCAGAGATGGTCTTAGTATGGTCTGAGATAATTTCGAGGGTAATATGGCAAGGGGCCAGGGATTCTAGGGCAGTGGACCGCGCCAGGCGCACAGTTAATGCCTGTATGGCTCGTTTTGTGAGATCGCTTTATGGAGTGGTGGTTCGCCATAGGCAGTTAGAAGGGGACAACACAGGGGATAACACGAGTGTGGAGCAGGCTTGGTTTTAAATGGGTGGCGGTCTGCAGTATTATAGCCCACGGGCACGAACAGAAGGATCCCCGGTGAGCATAGTCGTGATGGGGCCATGACATTTACCCCAATAAATCGGATGCGGCCGATTGCGGCCTACTGTTGTGCCTTATAACCTGTTATTTAAGTGGAGGGATGGTTTGGATATATTTTAGGGATAATTGCAATTTAATTTAATAAGAGTTATGTTTGTTTACTACCGATAGTCTTAGATCATTTGTATATTAGCACAGGTCATCTGTAGAAACTGCTCCCAGGGAGCCCCAATCTGATCTGACCAATGGCAATGAAGTAGAAGCCACTTTTTCCATGTGCCATAGTTTAGGATGAATAGACAAATGGGCGTAACAGGGTGACCCATGACTTAAACAACAAAAACTTTATAACCTTCAATATATGCAGAAAAACTATCGAAATCTACACGTTCCTGACACATTTAGGCACAAATCCACTCCAGTCCCCTATTGATGCCGGGAAAACTGGAAGCGGTTTATACATGGGGTTTTCTTTACCAAAAAGGAGACAAACTTTCAAAAATAAAATAAATTAATAAACGTTTCTTAAAAGATGTAAAAGATTTGGAGCAGATCCGGCACAACATAGAAGTCGTACTTTCTGTTTTTAGCATTTATCTCACAACTTTTCCAGATTTCAAGTTTTTATTTCTGGTAAATAGTTGCACTTTTTGTTACAGTTGAAGCAGATAATAAACTCCATTGGGGATTTCCATGAACTTTGTTGGACGTGTTTCAGTGTTCGGTCCCTGTGGTGGCTGATCAGGATTTGTAGACGTTATAGACAGAGGTTTGGTGACGTCTATATAACAGGTGACCTTTCTGGCCTCACATTCTCCTATATGGGGGCAGCACACATGGTCACAGCTCTTGGGGGCCAACAGGGAACCATGGAGGGAACTGAGGCCAAATGTCAACTTTGTTGCTGCTGTAATGTAAGTGGAGTCATCTCTTCTTATGTACTGAATGTCTAGCAGGGATTATAGCAGAATCTACAAATTATAGCTTTTGCTACAGTAAAATATTACTATTATCAATGTACCCAAAAATGATAAGTGATATTACATTAAAGGGAACCTGTCTGTAAACCTACTAAGCCTGGATATGAAATGTGCTTTGTAAAATTCCATCTTTTATGTAAAATTGTATCCGTTCACCTCCCTTGAAGTCATGTGACAATGAGTAGAGTCGCAGTGAGCGTCTCGCAGGCTGGAGGGGGCGCAGTCATGTAGATGTCTAACCTTGGGTTCTGTAGCAGATAGAATCAGGTTTCTGGTTTTGTATTAAGAAAGAGATTTTAATCTTCACAACCGCATCAGGATTGTGATTCTGTGATCTACAGAACCCGGGTTATGGGCAAGTAAAGACATGAATGCAAGCTGCAGATAGTCCAATGCCATACTATGTATTTATCTCCCTGCATCTCAGGTTCTGTAGCTCACAGAACCACAAGCCCGATACAATTTGAAAGGTGCAATTCTCTCCTTTAATCAGAGACCAGAATAATGGCTCTAACAGCTACAAAGCCCAACACAGAGAGGCCGTCCCTTCAGCCTCTCAGCCTGACTCACCTCAGGCAAACATTAGTGAGGCAGTGAGGCTGCACAGGGAGCATCAATTTAGGCGCATAAATCTTGGTTTCTATAATAGCTACAGCCGTGGTTCCTGTGTAACATTAACCCCTTGACGCCAAGACCCTTTTTTGTTTTTACGTTTTCATTTTTCACTCCCCACCTTCGAGCTGTGTGGCGGGTTGTTTTCTGCGTAACAAACTGCATTTCATAGTGACGGTATTTATTATTATGTCGTGTACTGGGAAGCAGGAAAAAAAATTCCAAATGCAGTAAAAATGGTGAAAAAACGCATTTGTTCCGTTTTCTTGTGGGCTTGGATTTTACGGCTTTCACTGTGCACCACAAATGACAGGTCTACTTTATTCTTTGGGTCGGTGCGATCACAGGGGAGAACAAATTTATATAGGTTTTATAATGTTTTCATACATTTACAAAAATTTAAAAATTTTTTTTTGGGGGGGGGGGTTTGCCGTCTTCCGCCGCCAATAACTTTTTCATACTTCAGTGCACGGAGCTGCGGGTGGAGTCATATTTTTACGTCTTCGGGCCCCAATTAAACGCACGGAAAAACCGGTTATTATATTTTGATAGAGCGGACATTTTTCAGACCCCCTAGGGCACTTTAACCCGTTTGTCTGATTGATCCTACCATATACATATAATACAGTAGGGCAGTATATGGGCAGTCATTCACCAAGGCCCCTCACCAAATAACATCACCAGGAGCGACGATCTTCAGCGGCGATTGAAGTGTTTGCTGCATGGACTTACTGGCTTGTGAGCCCTCTCTATTCACCTGCAGTCGACTCGTAACGTACTACTATGGATCCAGAGATAAAGGCAGATCTTATATCTGCAGATCATATTCACAACTATTATTTTACCTGCCGCTTCTTCAGGTTCTTTGTGGTTTGGAAGAAAAACCATCTAATCTGATGCTAGAAACTTGTCTCCAGCTGCTATAGAAATGAACCTATAGGGATCTTAATCACTGCTCCCCTTCCAGCCTCTGAGCCTGACTCATCTCTGCCAAAAGGTGACAGTTTTCTGCTCGTTGTCACATGACTTTTGGGGAGATTTCACTTAAAATAGGGAATTGTAGAAAAGACGTTTCATTCCCTGCCTGGGTTTGTTGCCGGTTGAGTAGGGTAAAGGTAGGTGACAAGTTCCCGTTAACCCCTTGTTGACGGGTGACGTATCTGTACGACGCGAGTCGGCTACAGGTGTATGGAGAGGGCTCACAAGCAAATTGCAGCAAACACCCATCGGTAAAACCCGTAGTAAGTGCTGGCACCAATCACGGGAGTCAGCAAAGCTGCCGGAGGCATTTATATCTGGTGATCGGTTTCTATGACGCCTCGGGTAATACAAAGACCTGAGGTTTTTCTGATTTTAACTCATTTATTACAAGGCACAATTTGCAGTAAAATCCCCACATACTGCGCCATGTGCTGTAGTATGGCAGCAAATGGTAAGATTAATCAGGCACACTAGGGTTAAAGTACCCCAGGGGGGCCTGAAAAAAACAAAAATGTGAAAAATTTTAAAAAATTATAAAACCCCAAAAATTCTAATCGTATCGCCTCGTCACAAAATGTCGATCTATCAAAATATAAGAACCGTTATTCCCAGAGTTTAACCCCGTAACGGAAAATGGCGCCCAAAGTCGTAAATGCCACTTTTTTGAAAATATAAAAAATTCTATCAAAAGTGATTAAAAGGATTTACAGTCCTCAAAATGGTGGCATTGAAAACGTCATCAAATGTCGCAAAAAATGACACCACCCACAGCTCCGGACACCGAAGTATGAAAAAGTTATTAGCGCCGGAAGACGGCAAAATGACAAACTTTTGTACAGGAGGTTTTAATTTTTGTAAATGTAAGAAAACATTATAAAACCTACACAAATCTGTTATCCCCGTGATCGCACCGACCCAAAGAATAAAGTAGAAATCTGTAAAATCCAAGCCCACAAGAAAACGGCACAAAAGTATTATTATTTTTTTTCCAATTTCACTGCATTTGGAATTTTTTGCTGCAAAAGAAAAACCCCATAAAGGGATGAAGTCGGGAGCAGGCGACATGAACTGAACACAGACCAAACGTGGAGTAACGGTGCAGCTCAGAACTCCTATGAAGGACATTGCTGCACCAGAGCGGCTGCAGAAGAGGGTGACCAGGGGAAATAAGCAATGTGCAGATTAGAGTACAAGGACACGTTATCACTATGTACAGATACAGATCCTGTATGTAATCATCTACACCGAGAGGACAGACATATCATAGAAAGGGTTCTTCAGTGTAAGAGCAGTGACACTATGGCCCCCTTTACTATAAGACAGTGGTGGCGAACCTATGGCACGGGTGCCAGAGGTGGCACTCTAAGCACCCGGGCCATCACCCCAGCACAGATTTTCCATACTGGACTCAAAACCTCCTCCTGCAGTCCCTGACCACCCAGGATGTGCTGTTATCAGGACTATTTTAAAGCTACACATCCTTAGCTTCCCAGGACTACAGGGGGAGCAAGGAGGTGCAGACAAGGCTGCGTTATTATTGGAGCTCCTGCTCTGGGCCCCACAATCCTATTCAGGGGATCCTGGAAGGAAGCTACAATGATAATTTGAATTTCTTCTCTTTCTTTCAACTGCATTGGTGTCCTCCGGACACAGATACAATTAAAAGCCGTGACAAAACAGGCAGCAACATGTTCCTGCTTAAATTGCCAAGTTGGCTCTTTGCATTTAAAGAAGTGCGGTTTGGTTGTAGTTTGGGCACTCGGTCTCTAATAGGTTTGCCATCACTGCTATATGATGATGTGAGGGCTCATATATTGTAAGAGTTTAGGAGGGGCCCGGATACCTTTACTGAAAGGAAAAATATAGTTGTACTGAGGGACTCAGATAATAGATTACTGCGGTTCTTGGAGTCCTGCTCCTGGGTTATCATTTGGTCTATGAAATACGGCCACCGTCAAAATGAACTGTATGAAAACGGCACAAAGCAGCAGCGTGCGGCCCGTGTGGTCTGGAAGGGCAGCAGGGACTTTACCGGGTGCTGAAAGGTATAATATGAGGATTCGCTTATTATAATAACACAGATATAAAAGCTCTACATTGGGTCCGTGCACAGAGACAATAGATTTGCTGCCTGGATTTGTTGTGATATCACATGGAAACTGCCGTGCACCGTGACAGGTTCATTTTGTGTTTTGGCCCCGCAGCAGGAGCAATGATACCCTGTTTGTATCCACAGCCGAACCTGGATGAAGATCTAAAGTGAATCTGCATGTATTACAAAAGGGATAAAATCCACAGAGAAAATGTCATGGATTTACAACTCCAGTGAATCGGTCAATTTCTATGCAGAAGATAACAAACCTATAGATGATATTTAAAGCAGCATTACACTACATGTGCATTCCCCTTTACACATATCACTTATCAGTGTCATTATGAACTATCAATATTGAAATGAAATACTAGATCCAGGAAATCCCCAATTCTGACACAGATGACACCAAAATAGAGCTTTTTGGTAAAGCAGATGCTACTAAAGACGGAATGAGACCTATGATGGAGGTTCAAAGATGATTTGCTGTCGTTTTGAACCAATGAAACTTATTTTTCTTCTGCGACGACAGTCGTATATTAGATGGAGTCGCCAATTTCAGCCATGCAATGATGACCACCGTTATGACCACTTATTTCTATAATAGTATTTCCTAATAGAGTGGACAACCCCTCACTAACCTTCAAGGAACTTATCCAGCTAAAGCCATGAAGAGTGATCGACTTCTTTCCGAGTTCTCCTGAATATGGATTCCAGAAATCAAAGCATTCTTCATCATTTCATTCTCCTTGGCTTGTCCACCGATCCCAGTGTACAAGCTGTACTATTCTGCTTGTTCTTGATGGTCTACATGACCACAGTAACTGGAAATGGCCTCATCATGGTATCGGTGAGAGTGGACAGACGTCTACACAACTCTATGTATTACTTTCTTGCCAACTTGTCCTTCTTGGACATTCTTAATACATCAGTCATTGTTCCCAATATGCTCACAAACATTGTCACGTCCAGGAGGACCATCTCATACGTCGGATGTCTTCTTCAGGTTTATTGTTTCCTTTTGTTGGCCGAGACACAATGTATCCTGTTGGCTTTTATGGCTTATGACCGATATGTAGCCATCTGTGACCCCTTACACTACAATGTGATCATGAACACCGTGTCGTGTGTCCGGATGATCAGCATCTCTTGGGTCACTGGAGGGATCATCTCCACCATGGATATATACTTTATCTATGAGCTGAGGTTCTGTGGACCCATCACCATTGACCACTTCTTCTGCGAGGCTCCGTCACTGCTGCAGTCATCCTGTAGTGATATCTCAGTAGATAACATTGTCATGTTAGTCGGAGGCTCCATACTACTAATCGTTTCTCTCTCTCTTATTCTTTACTCTTATGTACAGATCATTTTTGAGCTTCTTAAGATCCGGTCCAGACGTTATAAAGCGTTCTCCACCTGTGTGTCCCACCTCATCGTGGTCATCATCTTCTATGGGACCGCCATGTTCATGTACTTGAATCCAAGGCAGAAGACTTCAGTGTCAGACAAAATGGTCTCTGTTTTCTATACGATGATCACGCCGATGATGAATCCATTCATCTACAGCCTGAGAAATAAAGATGTCCACCAGGCTCTCAGACATTTAGGAAAATGAATGATGTGGTGGGTGGAGAATGGATGGACTAAACTGCAGATGCCGTGGGTATGCAAAGTATTCAGATCCCGTAAAAGAAATCTACTATTCGCTTTATGCATTGTGAGCCAAAAATACCTTGAGAATGCTTTGGCTACACTGAAGCAGAAACATATCTTGTTTAATCCCTGATCCGAGTGGTTTTACAAAAAAAAAATGGAAAAAAAAATTCTGGTCACATAATGATATGCAGAAACCAAACCAAGTGTATATAGTAATAATTACATACCATATATACTCGAGTATAAGCCTAGTTTTTCTGCACAAAAAATGTGCTGAAAACCCAAACTCAGCTTATACTCGAGTAAAAAAAAAATATCAAAACTCACCTTTCTGGCTTCCTCGGTTGCTGGCTATATACTGGGGCAGGGGTCTGGCTATATACTGGGGGATATGGGCTGGCTATATATTATGGGGGAGGGTCCGGCAGGCTATATACTGGAGGGGTGTCTGTAACCAATGCATTTCCCACCCTCGAGTCAATAGGTTTTCCCAGGTTTTTGTGGTAGAATTAGGGGCCTCGGCTTATACTTGGGTTGGCTTATACTCGAGTAGATATGGTATATTAAAAATACCAAACTACTACTACAAAATAGACTAACAATTTGTAAAAGGCAATAATGCATAAAAAAGGCTCTCTCTGTATCACGTGAAAGAACAGATCATTAACATTTGTTGCAAAACAGTGTCATGTGACCACACTGTCGAGGTGGCCATGGGAACAAGCCGGGATTACGTCTGGAATTCACGTAAGGAATAGAGACGAGGCAAAGACCATTCAGGTCCCAAGCAAAGGATTTATCACACCGGACTGCATGGGGGATGGTCTCGAACTTACTCTCTATATATTGTGAATTTCCCCACTGTGGGACTAATAAAGGATTATCTTATCTTATAGACCCCAGGACATGTCAGTTATATGAATGGCCCATTTTATTGTTTCATCTACTTTTGTCTCCCCGAGGAATACAATTTATTGGAAGAAATGCGTAAGAGCTGGGGAATGAGCGGTGTCTTTTAGGGTTCAGTACGATGTATTGCCCTTGTAAGGGCGTCAAAGAGTCATCGGGAGCCGGGGTCAGTAAGCTGTTATATCTGTGAGGGCGGGAGTCATTACGTGGGGAGCCGGGGTCAGTAAGTTGTTATATCCGTTAGGGCGGGAGTCATTACGTGGGGAGCCGGGGTCAGTCAGTTGTTATATCCGTTAGGGCGGGAGTCATTACGTGGGGAGCCGGGGTCAGTAAGTTGTTATATCCGTGAGGGCGGGAGTCATTACATGGGGAGCCGGGGTCAGTAAGTTGTTATATCCGTTAGGGTGGGAGTCATTACGTGGGGAGCCGGGGTCAGTAATTCGTTATATCCGTTAGGGCGGGAGTCATTACGTGGGGAGCCGGGGACAGTAAGTTGTTATATCCGTTAGGGCGGGAGTCATTACGTGGGGAGCCGGGGTCAGGAAGTTGTTATATCCGTTAGGGCGGGAGTCATTAATAGCCGTTAGGGCAGGCGAGTCAATTACGCGTGGTGGAATAGCCGGCGGTGGGAGGCTCAGTTAAGTTGTTATATCGTTAGTGGCGGGATTATTACAGTGGGGAGCGGTGCGTCAGTAAGTTGCTATATCCGTTAGAGGCGGGAAGTCATTACGTTGGAGACAGCCGGGGATAGTAAGTTGTTATATCCATAGCGGTGGAAGTATTACGTGGGGAGCCAGAGGGGTCAGTGAAGAGAAAAGTCATAGGTTATAATCCGTGAGGGTCGGGAGTCATTACATGGGGAGCCCTGGGTGGGTAAAGTAAGTTGTTGTAAGCAGTTTAGGGAGGCGGGAGTGGAGGGGAGCACGGGTTAATGGAGGTGTAAGGGGGTCAGGAAGTTGTATATATGTGGGGCGGGATGTCATACATGGGGAGCCTAGGGGTAGTATAGATGTGATATCCAATGTTGAACACTCTTAGGCCATTCGGCACATACCGAATAATATTGGCGACACACGGAGCCAGAATTGGTATGAGTAAATGGGCAGATCTGTATATATACAATAATAATAATGTTATCTTGTATATTTCCTGGACTAAAACACGTCACTATTATATAATAAAGAACCTGATACTCTGTAACTCGGATACAATGAAGCGAATCAAATATCTATTTGTCTTAGGAAGAGGATGAGTTTCCATCAAGAGTTGATTTTAGAAGGGAGGAGGCCATGGATAAGGAATATAAGAAGATGAGTGTCCCTGGTTTAGGGTGATGGATTTTGATGGTAGAGTTTCGTTAATAAATTATACTGAAATTAGATGTATTGAGTTAATAAAATAATAAACACAAAATTATTGGCTAAATGCTATAAAACCATAATTGATGATAAGGGCAAACAGCAGTAGGAGCAATGAGAAATTAACGAAACTAGAATGAATGGAAGGGGTCTGGAAGCGTCGGTGTATGATCATCCCGATGCTCCAGCTCACCGTGCTGTGGCTCCCCCCACACCAAGCTATTATCTGGTAGAGTGTCCATCCCGCCGGAGCGGTTTATCCCCGGGGCATTAACGAGGCTGGATAGAGAACCAGAACCAGTTGTGGGGATTTGTTAAGGAAACCCCAAAATTGCGTCCACAATCTGGCAGATTTAGGTCCAGAATCTGCCTGGATTATAAGATCAGCGATTCACCATTTGAAAATTGTATTTATGCACTAAATCGGGCAGTGCAGTTAATAAAAATGTTGGTTTGACTTGACAGGACCCAATATATGTTAGCATTAGTGTTAATCAAACCCAATCCGGACCCGGCACATGGCAGAAGTATAAACTGATTAGACTCATCTCATGAATCGCACTAGGAACAAGGAACGGGATGGAGCCAAACGTATATGTAAAGTAACAGAGTGATGGACACATAGTGGCCCCACTCATGGGGAGCAACGCCTCCTAGCGCCCCGTAGTCACACACGTCATCGAACGTAACGCATCTAGTTCCCATGTTTGTTTTATGCCTCGTCTCGAATGTAACTCCAAGCTGTATGTTATATTCCTAGATCAGACTGGAATGGAGTACCCTCTTTATACTCGAGTTAAGCCAAGTTTGTCAGCACAAGAAAATTACTAGAGAGGCTCGCGGGGGGGGGGGTGGGGGGCACCGGGGGGGGGGGGGGGGGGGGCGGGGGGGTGGGGGGGGGGGGGGGGGGGGGGGGGGGGGGGGGTGGGGGGGGGTGCGCGGGGGGGGGGGGGGGGGGGGGGGGGGGGGGGGGAGGGGGGGGGGGGGGGGGGGGGGGGCGGGTGGGGGTGGGGGGGGGGTGGGGGGGGGGGGGGGGGGGGGGGGGGGGGGGGGGTGGGGGGGGGGGGGGGGGGGCGGGGGTGGGGGGGCCCGGGGGGGGGGAAAAAAAAAAAAAACGCTATATACTAAGGGGCTGGCTGGCTGTATACGACAGGGGCTGGCAGACTATATATACAGGGGCTGGCTGCGTTGATACTTACAGGATGGATGGCTACAGGCTGGCAGAATATATACTACAGGGGCTGGGAGGCTTATATACTACAGGGGCTGGCTGGCTTATACTACAGGGGGGCTGGCTATATACTACAGGGGGGCTTGGCAGACTAATTATTACTACAGGGGCTGGAGGACCTAAAATGCAGGGGCTGGAGGCTATATACTACAGGGGTGGGCTGTGGCTGGTTATACTAAGGGGCTGGCAGGGCTATATACTACAGGGGTGGCTGGCTGTATACTACAGGGGCTGGAGGACATTATTACTTACAGGGGCTGGCTATATCCTAGAGCGGGTGATGCAGGGCTGTATATACTACAGGGGGCTGTCCAGACTATATACTACAGGGGCTGGCAGGCTGGATATACAGGGGTGGGCTGGCTGTAACTAAGGGGCTGGCTGGCTGATACTTACAGGGGCTGGCTGGGCGTATACTACAGGGGCTAGGGGCTTTATACTACAGGGGCTGGCAGGCTATATACACAGGGGGCTGGCAGCTATTATACTACAGGGGCTGGCAGGCTATATACTACGGGGCAGGCAGGCTATATACTACGGGGCAGGCAGGCTATATGCTACAGGGGCTGGTAGGCTATATATCGGGGCTGGCGGGTACTATATACAGGGGCTGGGAGGCTATATACTACAGGGGGCGGGGGCTATATACCCGAACAAGGGCTGGGGCTATTATACTACAGGGGTCTGGGAGGGCCTATATACTACAGGGGCTGGGAGGCTATATACTACAGGGGCTGGCTGGTTATATATACAGGGGCTTGGAGGCTATATACTGCAGGGGCTGGCTGGTTATATACTACAGGGGCTTGGAGGCTATATACTACAGGGGCAGGCAGGCTGTATACTACAGGGGCTGGTAGGCTATATACTATAGGAGCTGGCGGGCTATATACTACAGGGGCTGGGAGGCTATATACTACAGGGGCTGGCGGGCTATATACTACAGGGGCTGGCTGTATACTACAGGGGCTGGTAGGCTATATACTATAGGGGCTGGCGGGCTATATACTACAGGGGCTGGCGGGCTATATACTACAGGGGCTGGGAGGCTATATACTGCAGGGGCTGGCTGGTTATATACTACAGGGGCTTGGAGGCTATATACTACAGGGGCAGGCAGGCTGTATACTACAGGGGCTGGTAGGCTATATACTATAGGAGCTGGCGGGCTATATAATGACAGGGGCTGGGAGGCTATATACTACAGGGGCTGGCGGGCTATATACTACAGGGGCTGGCTGTATACTACAGGGGCTGGTCAGGCTATATACATAGGGGCTGGCGGGCATATACTACAGGGGCTGGGGGGCTGATATACTAACAGGGGCGGCTGGCTAATTACAGGGGCTGGCTGGTATACTACAGGGGCTGGCTGGCTATATACTACAGGGGTAAGCTATATACTATAGGGGGCTGGCAGGCTGTATACTACAGGGAGCTGGCAGGCTATATACTACAGGGGCTGTCAGACTATATACTACAGGGGGGCGGCAGGCTATATATACTAAGGGGCTGGTAGGCTATATACTACAGTGGGATGAGGGGCTATATACTACAGGGGGTAGCTAGATCTATAGGGCTGGACGGGGGCTAGGCTATAACTACAGGGGGCTGGCGGGGCTATATACTCAGCGGGCTCAGGGCTATATACTACAGGGGGCTGGAGGGCTATATACTACAGGGCTGTAGGATATATATCTACAGGGGCGGATGGCTATATACACAGGGCTGGTAGGCTATATACTACAGGGGCTGGTAGGCTATATACTACAGGGGCTGGTAGGCTATATACTGGTGAGGTTGTGGCCGATACATTTTCCACTCTTTCTCACTCAAGTCAATAGGTTTTCCCAGTTTTTTGTGTTAAAATTAGGGGTTTCGGCTTATTGAGTCTTTCTTTCTTTGTTCCTGGTGAAATGATGAAAATGTGTAGCTGTAAAGCGATACGGTAATTGATGCGCTATATAAATACTATTACCATTATTATGTTTATTAGTCTAATTCTCTATTAATGCTACTACATATGTAGAGATAATCCTGGAACGTGCAACACATGCAATTACAAATGACG
The DNA here is from genome assembly GCA_019512145.1 of Engystomops pustulosus. Classification (NCBI taxonomy): domain Eukaryota; kingdom Metazoa; phylum Chordata; class Amphibia; order Anura; family Leptodactylidae; genus Engystomops; species Engystomops pustulosus. The sequence goes on along the minus strand of WNYA01000720.1, from coordinate 16,561 downwards.
ACATAATAGTAACGATGTACATGACCTTTAAGATTAGGGCAGCAAAATTCGCCCCTAGCTATGCAAATCCTTACGTAAGGTTATTTGAGGAACTCAATATTTATACACATCCATCGTATAACAAATGCCTGGTCTATAAACGTAACATAATGATAGAAACGATAATAACTGGGGACCAGAAATTACCACCAACATCTCACAGAATGACAAGAAATGGAAAACCAACATTCCTTACGGTCAATTCAAAAAAACTGGGCATAATTGTATCACCAACAAGGACTATGATATACAAAGCAAAGTCTTGTGCGACAGATTAAGAGCCAAGGGCTATCCACCAGCCCTTATTTCATCCGCTTGCAGTAAGGCTGGAACCCTGAGCCAGGATGAGTGCCTTAAGCCAGGTGCAAAAAATAGCACAGACCCTAATAATGAGGGAAACTTAATTACCACCCAAGAAAAATCCTCAAGAAACACTGGAACCTACTACTCCATAACCCGCACCTCAAAAACAATATCACCCACAATCCCAAAATCACCTTTAGGAGGTCCCGTACACTAAAAAATATTCTGGCACCAAGCTGTCCGCGCACCTCAAGGCAGAATATTACATCCTTCTTTCCAAAAGTGCAAGGTAGCTACAGATGTGGTCATAACTAATCTATTTAATTGATTGTACCTGTAAGCTACAATACGCTGGTGGGACAATTCAACCCTCGAGGGAACGCCTCAACAAACATCGAAGCAACATCACAAATGGCTTCCTCCTACACAGCGTTTCAAGACATGCAGCATTACACCACAAAAACAACTACAGAGAGGTCAGTATCACGCCAACCAATCACATCATTCCTTCCACACTCCAACAATACAATTATCTAATTAAAAGTAAATTGTACTGGATTTACAAACTCCAAAGTTTAACACCAGCTGGCATAGAGGAATCGCTAGAGAATATCTTTTAGCAAAACATTTCACTTAACCATTATCTCACTGTATACTGTTACATTTTTGTATCCTAAATATGTTGCATCTCCTGCAGTTCAAACCGAGCATCAGTATGGGGAAGAAAGGTGATTGAGGCCTTTGAACGTTGGCAGCATGGTGTTGGTGCCAGAGGCTTGGTCTGAGTATTTCAGAAACTGCGTGATCTACTGGGATTTCCACACACAACCATCTCAGGGTTATCAGAAAGGTCCGAACCGATCGAAAAAGAAAAAAAATCAGTGAGCGGGAGTTCTGTGGCGGGAACTGCTTGTTGATGCCAGAGGTCAGAGGAGAATGGGCAGACTGGCGAGCTGATGAAAGGCAACAGTGACATCAAATCGCCACCCGGTACAACCAAGAGGTAGGCAGAAGAGCATCTCTGACGCACAGTACGTCCAACTTTGAGGCAGATTGGTACAGGCAGCAAGAAAGAAGCCACAGCGGGGTGCCACTCCTTTCAGATAGAACAGAAACTGAGGGCTACAATTTTGCACAGATCATCGAATTGGACAGTAGAAGATTGGAAAAAACGTTGCCTGGTCTGATGAGTCCGATGTCTGCTCTGACATTACGTGGTGGTAGGGTGAAGAATTAGGCGTCAACAACATGAAAGCATGATCCATCCTGCCTTGTATCAGCGGGTCAGGCTGGTGGTGTGGGGTGTCATGGGTCTTTGGGCCCCTTGGTACCAACGCCACAGCACTACCCTGAGTATGTGTGCTGCCCATGTCACATCCCTTTATGAGCACATGTACCCCTGTAAAACATCTGATGGGCTACTTTCAGCAGGATAATGCGCCATGTCATAAAGCTGAATCATCTCAGACTGGTTTCTTGAACATGACATGAGGTCACTGGACACAAATGGCTCCACAGTCACCAGATCTCAATCAATAGAGCATCTTTAGGGAGGTGGTGGAACGGGAGATTCGCATCATGGATGTGCAGCCGACAAATCTGCGGCAACTGTGTGATGCCATCATGTCACTATGGACCAAAATCTCTGAGGAGCTTCCAGCACCTTGTTGTATCTATGCCACGAAGAATTGAGGCAGTTCTGAAGGCAAAAGGGGGTCCAACCCGTTACTAGCATGGTGTACCTAATAAAGTGGCCGGTGAGTGTATATATGTATTTATATATTTTATGTAATCAAGACAATTGCCATGCATGTAGACTCTCTGTAACTAAGACCATTCTGTGCAGGTTACGCCCTTTCTCCTTCTTTACTGTTATTGTTTATCATTATAGCCCCTGACGACTCAATATATTGATTATTTCCCATTATCTGTTTATTCTTAATAGCAGCTATACAGATAAGTAGCCTCAGCGCGTCTATGCTAGCCAGCTTTAGGATCGCATTGCCGTCTTTCTTCTCCCTTCAGCTGAATATGGATGTCTGAATAAGAATTTATATTTACTGCGCAAGCGCCAGCTCCAACTTCTACTGCGCAGGCGCCGGTGTCTGTATTGATTTATTCATTCGGCGCTGTGGCACGAAGATAGCAGCTGATACGTCTGCATGCTGTGCCTGCTCCTGTCCTCCGCAAATTGCCCAGCTGGTATCAAAGTGAGACATGGCTCAGCGCCCCGAGCAGCCCACTGCAGCACCAGATGCTCCCAGTGCCACTGTAATAGAAGTTTTCCGGCAGCAGTGTCCCCGGGAGTATGACGCTGCACTCCGCAGAGCACGGGAGATGGAGGCAACAAATCGGCCAGACCCCCCCACATCTGCTTCCCCTGTCTCCTGGTCCGTCCTCTGCTCCTGGGCATCCTTTACCACCAGCTGCCGGGGATATGGACACTGGGGGCTCTGGTGCTGAAGAAGAGGACGACGTTGAGCACCCAAAGAAGGCACGGTACACAGAACGTGAAACCGAAATTTTGGTATTGTGAAATTTTATTAACCTATTTACACTGTGTTAGTGTTCTGTCCTACTCCTTCCCCACCGTTGCAGAGTGTTTTTACTGAGGGTTTTTTTTTTTTATTGTGTTCCAGGTTACACAAAACACCAGATTTTTTTTTTTTCCCCCTTCTCTTTTCTTTCTTTCCCCCTTACTTTCTGCTCTCTAACCGGTGGGCAAGGGTTGGTATGGGGTGGAGGGAGGGAATGGCTGGGTGAAAAATTGTTATTAAGATTTGTAAAGGAATTGTATTACATGTAAACTCTAGATTTGTATGTTTTATTTTTGTACACTGTAGGAGATAAAAAAACACCAGATTTGGCATGGGGATCACTGAGCATTTTAATGCCCAAGGTAAAATTTGCACTTTGAATAGTCTTTGGTTTTTTTTTTTGCTCGCTTTGAAATATGGAATATGAGTGGTCTTTTGTAAAAATGTTTAAAAAAAAAAATTGTAGTAGTTGAATATTGTACCCTCCCAGAAGTTCGCAAGAAGTGGTACAACTGCAGGAGGAGGCTGAAGACCAAGCTGGCGAAGCACAAAGAGTCAGCTAGGAGGACGGGTGGTGGCCCTGGTGTGGCTCTGCGGATGTTCGCTTCATAGATGACATAGTTTTCCTGTGGCAGGGGACGCACCAGGAATGCATGGATTTTGTGACTGAACTTAATACCAATTCTTACAACATCTATTCACCAGAATTGATACAACACTACATAGAAAGAAGACAGCCACAAACAGTCTCCTGCACTATACAAGCTTCCATCCTAAACATCAAAAAAATGGTATTCCAACAGGACAGTCCATGAGAATACGCAGAAATTGCAGTGATGACATTGAATTTAAAAAACACTCCTTGGAGCTCACAGCAAGATTGAGAGTGAGGGGAGGTTAAGGCGTACATGAGAGCAAAAAATTCCAAGAGAGAAGATTTCCTGAAACCCAAGTCAGATTTGTCACGACATACAACAACCAGTGGCACGATTTTTACCAGGTAATTGGAAAATCCTATTGAGTGAAACAAAATTGGAGACCTATATTGATAACTGACCAACAATTACATTAAGAAGGGCACGCAATCTCAAGGACTTTTTGGTAAAAAGCCACTTCTGACAAATGCAACGGGAGGTTCCAGACTTAGAGGCACATATGCTTGTGGCAACTGCAACGTGTGCCAATATGTGACTTTGACGGAATACTTTGAAGACCCCATTGATGGTAAGAAATACCCACTTAAACACTACATACATTGTCGTACCAAAGATGTCTATGCAATAATATGCTCTTGCCCCAAAGTCTACGTAGGACAGACCTTGCAGGAATTGCGTAAAAGAATACAAAAACATTTATCCACAATCTCTACAGCAAGACAGGATTTCCAGAGGGATAAAAGCCTCACCTCGGTCGCCTCACATTTCCATGGATATCACGGAGGTAAGTGTAGAGAAATCAAGATTGTGGGTTTGTAAAAAATATTCTCTAACATCAGAGGGGGGGGGGGGGGGGACACAACTCCTCAACTATTACTAAAAGAAAGTGGATATTTCTGACCCAATCCTTAAAGAGTTTCTCTATGCCGGATTTCATAGAAAATAGATTCTTTTGGCTTTATAGTATGTTGTTCTGCTTCTTTTTTAATGCACTGATATGCTAACATGTATACATATAACCTGGAAATGATAACATATATTTACACTTTATTAAACACTGCTTTACACAGTTGTTTTAATTAATCAGGTTTGGGTGAAATTTGCCTCATAGCACATATGGTGGCCAAGACCATCAATAACTGGCTCAAGGTGGCTCTGCCTGGTGGCGATACGACAAGGATTTCCGGAGGTGCTTGTCTCTGCATCCGGAAATGGGATGGAGGGTTAAGGCAGCAGATGTTTGGTTGCGGTTGATGGTGTCCCAGAAGCCTTCTCCATTTCCAGCCGTGGCCGCCTCCCCCTGGCTCTTCAACAAATGGCACTGCCGGTTCTTTGGCCTTTGCAAGTACATGGGCGAGTGCTCATCCTGCTGCAACAGGTCGGCGGTAAACAACCGCCTAGAGCCCCTGAACATAAAGACCCCGGTGAGCATGGCCGTAATGCAGCCATGGCTTGTCATATACCCCAATAAGGACGCAGCTGCATCTCTATCCCTCTGTTTCAGTAACAGTTTTTTCATACCCTTTACGCTCAACCGTTTTTTCACAAACAACTTGTGGTCCCGTGAGGGGCCATCATGGCGTTTTGCGGCATAAGATAGGGAAGGAAGTCGCATTGTTAGGATGTAGGGCCCCTTTCTTTTCCCCTTTTTCTAATCTAAGAAGGAGTAAGGAAAGTTTTGTTTAATACATCACCTTTGCTAAGGGGTACTCGGTGAATGAAGGCATTTCGCCAGAGGTATCCTCTGTCTCTTATGTCCCTTTTGACAGGGCTGTCGCTTTGCTGCACACGGAGGGTCCTGGTACGCTTATGGGCAAGTCTGATATTGAATCGGCCTTTCGGTCTTTGCCGATACATCTGAAGTGCTATCACCTCCTGGGTTGTTGCGTGGATGGGGCGTACTACTAGGACACCCGATACAAGTGCTCTCCCCTCCTGGGTTGTTGCGTGGATGGGGCGTACTACTGTGACACCTATTTGCCAATGGGCTGCTCCATGAGTTGTATAGTTCCTTTTTGGAGTGGGTGGTCAGGTATGATGGGAAGGAGTTTGGTCATCCATTACCTTGATGAATTTTTTGTTCATTGGCCCTAGTTTGTTCATTTTTGTTAAAAACTTTTCAGGCACCCATTGATTTGGGATTGGTGCCACTACTGAGGTGGCCAGGGCGGGCTTGCCTGACTCTGATGCTATGTGTATTGGGTGCTGGCGTTCTGGTTGTTTTGCTCGTTATGTTCACCCTGACCTTTTGCAATAATTTTGTTTTTCTTTTGTTTCTTTTTTAGGTCTAGCTGCGAAGCGATCGTGCCTGGTGGTGTAGATATTGGGTCATTCGTATGTCTATTGGGCGGCTCAAAGAGCGGAATGTCGTCAGGAGGGTAGGAACCTGGGTTTCCACCGCGTTGATTTTTTTCTGGTGTGGGATCCATTGTTGTGGGCTCAGGTTCTCCCAGAGGTGGTAGATATCAGCCGTGTTGCTAATTCCCTGTTTCTTCTAGTTATTCATGCCGGGGGTAATGACCTTTGTTCAATTAGGATTTCAGATCTATTCAAAGTGATGCGGTCTGACGTTGTTCTGGTATGGTCTGAGATGGTGCCGAGAGTGGCTTGCACTATCAATGCCCGTATGGCTCCTTTTTGTCAGGTCCAGAGGTGGTGGTCAGGCATAGAGAGTTGGAATGTGATAATTATGCTTTCGGATGGAATGCATCTGACGGACATAGGTTTGGACATATTTTTGTCTGGCATTGAGCAGGCACTCTTCTTGTTGGGTGGAGGTCGGAGCTCCGTGTAGGTGTATGCGGAGATCCCGGTGGTGGAAAAAGGAGAATTGGTGGAGATTGATGGAGGCTTGGAGATTTTCCCGGAAGACGCAGTGCTGGTTGGGAGTTCGGCAGAGCAAACCGCATCGGGCAGCTGCGGTTTGCACCAAAGAGAGGTAATGAATTGGCAACCTTTAATGAAGAAATGGATGAGTTATTTAAGACATGGGAGAAGTGGAAAAGCCCAAAATTGAACCCGGGAAACCGCAGCCCTTCGCTGTCCTCACTATCATCTCTTGGCGTATGGGTCCCTCGATTTCCTTTTTTCGTCGAGTGGTCAGTGCTAGCCCAGGAGAAGTAACAAAAAGTATTCGAACCCTATCATGAGCAACGCCCAAAAGATGGTGCCTTGTGCTTGCAGACAAATGGCCCAAGACGAGTCTGCATTAAAGGTAACCATTTTATCTGATATTGTAATTGACTAAAGCCCAAGCTGAGTGTTCTATTTGGCCTTACGTTCTCGAGCCACTTCATTTCTGACTATGTTCACAGCATAAAAGATCTGCATATTGTTTCCGCTCCCAATTGGCCTTTAAAAAAGATCTTCCATGAAAAAGAAACATCATGACACTAAGACCGAGAACCTTAGCTTTACAAATCGCATTGGAGGACTTTTTGGAGGTAACAGGCGTCAACGGTCAATCAAGGTAGTATTCCTTCCTTTCTCTGCTACCCCCGATCTACAAAACTTTCCTGTTCTCTTCCAATTTTCCACACCATTGACTATTTGTTAAATGTGGTCTCTCATGAGTTAAAACCAAATACCGAGAGTCAACATAACAGCAATTGTCACTGCAGTCCAACAACGCAAGGCAATTGCTGAATTGAGTAACAACTAACGCGAAGTGGTGAGTAAACCATCGATAAAGGGGGGAATGTTGTAATTTGTGGCCCAACATCTGAATACGACATAAGAAGCACTTTCTCAGTTGAAGACCCCACACGTGCTATTTAAAGCCTTACATTCACTCCTCTGAATAAATTTAAAGCGGATTTAAACGACATCCCTAAAGAATGTGGTAGTAACCATACATTCTACCGGGAAACATATTGACAGAGACACTTTGTACCTAAACATACCCAAAGTGTCCGTTCCTTCATTTCTTCCGAGGTACACAAGCGTCTGAACAACCCACCGTTGGACGCCCAAAAATCCTGTCTGGACGGATAGCTATTGCGCCAATAATGCAATTGATGATAGATACTCTTTACGCCCATTATTCAGACACTGCCATCCTATCTTAAAGATACACTTAGATGTCCTAAGAAAAATTCGAGGATCTCCACCTGGATTAGAACATTTTGTATTGTTACCTGCGATGTCGAGTGCTGTTTAACACTCAATGACGCCCACACACCATGGTTCTCTCTGCCGTAAAATTCCTTCTTAGATACATCTAACAATGCGATCGGAATTTTGCCACCATTACTTCTAACAACAACTTAGCAATTTGCTTTGGTACACCCAATTTCTTTCTATCAGGGATTTACTCTACCTACACTCCAGTGGAACGGCAAGGGGCGGCATGCCCCCTCTACGCCAATTTATTCCTGGGGCTGTGGGAGAGGGAATCTTCATTACCATCCCCTCTAGATTTGTGTATAATTGTATACCTGGTACGCGGAATACATATGATGATGTGATCATGGTGGTGGTCCGTGAAACCGAAAAATGAACCCTGGAGTTTCAAAAAGGAGCTCAACAAAAAACGATAAGAACACAAATTAACTTAAAGCTGGAAGACAATATTCATTTTTTGGACCTTCTTTTTGATGAATGACAGACTTGGGATGTCTCTTCTAATTTTTTTAGGAAAAACACATCCCAGCAATCGCTTCATGCAACTCATCCCCTCCCCATAAACCAATCGAGCTCATCCCAATTGGACATCTTTTGAGGATCCGAAGACTCTGCTCCAATGATGAGACTTTGAGACCCAAACGAGGCTACTTAATCACCCAATTAACAGAAGGGCTACTGCGAGCGAACCCCACATACACCCACAAGGAACTCCTGGTCAACCCAACCCACCCCAACCAGGATAAGACACTAAGGTGAGTTCGTAACTACGTACAACTCACATGCGGCACTGATTAGAAAGAACTTCTAGCGATCGCATACTGGCATATACTCCTACCGCCAAGCATTACGTCCAATGAAATTTAAGGACCACTTGGTTCGCAGTATGCTATAACGAGGCCAACAACACTCAATGTGTGTTGTGCAACTGGGGCCAATGGGGATGTTCGTGTGGGTCTGTGTGCCTGTTGCCAATCGTCCAGACCACTAACCTCTTTTTTCAATATCAACCAGGGCACGGCAATAACGAAATTACGCACCACCTCTATCAAAAAACTGTAACACAATCGAGTGTCTCTATTTTTGCCACCTGCCCATGCTGGTCTTATATACGTCTGCCTCACAACCCGGAGCTTCGACCGGAGATCCGAGAGCATGTCTTTGGGTTATCACAGCAGCGAAAGCAGAATACAGGATCTGAACAAACTAGACCATCCCCGCAACTTCAAGGCACTCATGACGGCGAGGGGTCTTGCTGAAGTGTAGGAGGGGATTGACAGGTGCTCACGGATCAAGAGGTGGGCAAACTGGAGACGTGTATTAGCACAGAGGAGACCCAAGTGGTATTTTCGCTCGAGATACAGTCACACCCTGTCTCAATGAAAATTCAGTTTTGGCGCCATGTTCTGTAATTTATGTTCCCCTTACGTCTTCTTTTCCTTTTCTCCAATAACTTTCTTCTGGTGGGTCTTTTAATTCATTTATTTATTTAGTTTGTGTTTAGTTTTTGGTTATACCAGTCGGTTGTCAGTTTGACTTTTGTCTATATGTTGTGTCCTCGGTCTCTCGATTTTCTTATTTCCAGATAACCCCTGACTCCATTTGTCTTCCTTAATGATGCCCACCACTCATTGTCTTCTTTATGATGGCCCACAATCTTCAAACCATTTCCCAGCATCTGCCTCTGCCCCCAATATATTTCCATGCACACATTCCTATTCCCTTCTCCTTTGTTCACTGGGTTGCACTGTGCACTTTTGTCACCTCTGTTTTTTTTAAAATTCCCCCTTTTATTCCCCACCCACTTCTTTAGCTGTCCTAACATATATATATTGAGTCTGAGGGACCGAACTAGGTTCTCTCTTTCATTTTTCACATTTTCAATATATAATTTTTTTATGTGCGTTTACTGTAATTCCTTATATGTATACATGCACTTTACAACAGATCTTCATCTCTCATACTTTTATGCTTATATATCACTTCATTAATGTGTGCCTTTTTGTGTGTAATTATAAAGATATTTTTTACTTAGTTGGGTTTATGTGCAGTAATATCCATTGTATAACATTTTCCAGGGTTCTATAGTAGATATTGTAGTAATTTGTTTTTTAACTATGTATGTTAATTTCATGCTCTTGCGCGTGCGCGCCTTTTCATGCTTGATCATCTCCTACGGTACTAGGCTGCATGCGCACAATGTCCCCGGGTAGGATGGGGGGGGGAGGGGCGTCGGACCAAGGGCAAGGTTTAAAGGTCTGGGGATGATAGTATACTAAATTGGAATAAGCGCGAACAACGGTGTATAACGAGGGCCAAGGATGCGAGGAGGGGGCGAGCAGACGGGATAGGAAAACGACTGACAACATAGACTCCCAGGCCAGCAAACAAACGACAGAAACGCCCGTGTTCCGTGGGCTGGGGGGGGAGGAGGAAGAGGAACAGGGCGAAGGGACGTCCACAAAATTTCCTCTCCCTTTGTTGAGGTCCCGCGCGACTTTGTTACTCCCGCTCCTGCGCAGTCCATCTGTACCGAGACACTTTTATTTTGGCGCACCAGCTACATTTTTTATGGCGCGCTCGCGACACAACATGTCATTATCGTGCCTCTACCCCACTTCCTCCACCAGGTGATCCGTCACTTCAACTTCTCTATTGGGCCAGCAGGGCTTAAATCACCCAGCTCCTTGGACCTAGACACTCCCCTTGATAAGCTCTGCCACGAAACACGTGTCGGGGTCAGTGCTGCATGTGGTTCCTCTCGTTGCTTGGTATGGTTTTGTCTAGACTAGTCTCAACATTTGTATGGTCTCCTATGTCATTGACACTCTATATCTCCCTAATGCCATGGGTTAATAACATTAGTGTGCTAGTGGGACCTATTGCCTTTCCTACCTGTATGCCCTGAAGGCGATTATTTCTGGACACATGCATTTATTTTCTCCAACCATTGGTATCTGTTCCATTTATTGCTTTTTTGACTACGGTCTTTTTATTCTTTAAAAAGTGTATATGATTCTGTAATTACCCGGAGGTGTTTCCATCCTTTCGGTTTCATCAAGTATTTGGTGATACCAAAGAGAGACAAGAGTTCAATCCAGTGCCTTTGAAGAGAATGTGTAAATAACTTTAATAAACGACCTTTTCTGCCCCCAGGAAGCCTCTGTCCATTTATATCATTATAGTTATTACATGTTGTAACCAGTTGCCTTACTAGGGGAGTTATGATGGTCTCTTACTACTCCCAGTCCTTTACTACTACTGCTATATATCAGGTTTCTTGAGATAAACTAATCGGTTGACAAGTCATCGCACAGAACAATGGTAATCGAGTTTGTCTTTTCATAAGTTTTATATATCTTTTGTACAACCTCGATATACCTTACATTTCATAAATGTACGGTACAGTTCATAGAAATTATGCTACATGAATCAATCAATAAAATATGTTGTCTCATATTTTTGTTTCTAACAGCGTCTTTAGCATTGAGGTTCTTACTCTACACATTCAATATTCATTGATTCATCTCCACGGTAAACCATTTCTTAAAAGATTTTCGATTATTCCGTATATATTCAAGTATAGAGTGCTGAACCCAAGTATGCTCGAAGAAGCTCCCAATTTTGCTACAATAATTGGGGAAAACTATTTACTAGCCTCTGATATTAGCCTACGATGGTAATCATTGGTCACAGCATCCCCCGAGTTGTGGAATTCTCCATTTTTTTTGTGCTGAAAATGCGGCTTATATGGCTCTAAAGTCTAAATAATTGATATTTCCCACTATAAAGGGGCTTTCGGATTTGACTAACTTTATATGGATCACCGCGATGCCTGGTGGGAAGTAAGGGACTCTGGAAATTACATTAAAAACATATAGTCCTAAGGGACTACGATATCCACTAGTTCCCAGGATCAGTAACAGAATCCTACTTTTATGAATAATGGGAGAAGTAGCCACCGAATGCTCCCTTAGATTCATGAAATCACTGTTGGAATAGGAAAAAAATAGACTGGAAACCCTTACTAAAAATCTACAGGAGTTAATAACAGTCACTGAGAGTCGGACTTCGGGTCATTAGAAACACAATTGCAGGGTACAGTGGAACGTTTCCAATACCATCTGAAGGAGCGTAAGCACAACAGTTCAATAGGGATTTGAGTGACTTTCGGGACAACAAAGCGTACTCATACCTATCAGCACGAACAGTTGCTCCTGAGACGGACATTTCGATAGACACTGACCTCTCAGACATTGATTCTAGTTCCAAACCACAGAGAGGTAGGGGAAGAGGACGGGGGAACAAAGGACGTGGTCATCAACAAAGACAGGAGCGAATTGCTTCTCAATCATGTACATCATCGGGGGAGCATCTACCTACCTCCTCCACCTTTCTTCCTCCTTTTTTTATCTCAGGGACCTATCTATCCCCTCAGGAATCGCAACATGAGGGGAGGTGTGAAAAATCCCTGATCATTAATTTATTGTTTAAAATTCTAACTGAACCCGAAGTGGCTATTCTCAGAAAGGGACTCTCTTTGTGCAGGTCAACAAATATGACTCTTTTGGATGGTTCAAGGACATACATTTCTCCCTTGGACATCCTGCCCGATGTCAGATTACTTTATCATCTGGCCGATACTGGTCCCAACACAGAGGGACTAGGGCCGTTTACAGATTTACAGAACAAGAGCATGAAACTCCCACCTTTGGTGGATGTCACAAGCATTGATGTGTTCGCGAAATTGGTTCTGGAGGAGCTGGAGGACGGTGAATTCAACATGACCAAATTCTACTGTTCCCCAGAAGAATTGAGGGCCATTACGGACCTGGAACAAGATTCCGACATAACTATAAAACCGTCGGATAAGGGCGGAAATATTGTCATAATGCAATCTAAACCAATATCAACAGATGCGTGAAACCATCCTTGGAGACAAAACCAGCTATGCTATTCTGTCTTCAAACCCAACAGAACGGTATCTTAGTGAATTGAAGGACGTTTTAAATCCCGCTTTGGAGAACAAACTTATTTCCAAAGAGGAATACTCCTTCTTGCTTCCCAAGTACCCCAGGGTGGCGAATTTTTAAGGGTTGCCTAAAATTCACAAGGGGTAACCCCCCTGAAGGGCAGACGTATTGTGCCTGGTGTCCAATCCCTCTGCGATCATGTAGGAGTGTATCTGGACAAAATACTAGCCCCAGTTGTCACAGCACTCCCTTCCTACACTCGGGACACAACGGACCTCCTTAGAAGATTGGACGATCTACACATTCCCCCTCACTGCCTACTATCTAGTATCGACGTGGAAGCCCTCTATTCTTCCATTCTACATGAACTGGGTTTACAGGTAGTTAAATACTTTCTGGATAGTAGGGGAAACCAGTTTAAAACTCACAGTCTGTTTGTCCTTCAACTTTTGGAATTCCTGTTGACACATAACTACTTTACTTTTAACAATCGGTTGTTCCACCAGCTCCGGGGCACGGCTATGGGGAGTGCTTGCGCCCCCAGCTATGCCAATATGTTCCTGGGCTGTTGGGAACTTACATGCGTCTTCCGTGACAACACAGGGATCCGGGGATTGAGTCAGCCAGTTTATGGGCAAGGTATATTGACGACATTTTTATAATCTGGGAGGGCAGTAAGGAGACATTTGAAAAATTGGTAGAGGACCTTAACTGCAATCATCGAGGTCTCCGCTTCAGGTATGAAACACACACGACCAAACTCCTCGTTCTGGATGTCCAGATCATCAAGTCCCCAACTGGAGAACTACATACGACGATATACCGTTAGACCCACTGCCACCAACTTCCTGCTACGTTGGGAGTCTCTTCACCCCCCGTCACTTAAACGAGGGATTGCTTTTGGCCAATATTTAAGGATCCGACGCAACTGTTCATCAACCCAGGAGTTTTGCTTTCAGGCCAAGGATCTGACACTGCGTTCTTGGAATCGGGGATACCCGGATTTCATCCTATGCAAGGCCTACCAACGAGCCCTCACTTTGGATCGGACCTCACTACTAACTCAGCGAATCAGACCGGAAGAAGACCCTATCATCTGCCTCATTGGTACATTCAATGGGGCGGCACATAAAGTACGAGGCATATTGTGCAAACACTGGCACATTCTGAAAATGGATCCAGACCTGACGAGCCATCTACCAGAGACCCCTAGTATCACGTACAGACGTGGTCGTAACATCCGTGATCGACTAGTACACAGCCACTACACTACACCTACGGCACCCACTTCCTGGCTATCCAGGGTATAAAAGGTTGCTATCGCTGCAGCTACTGTGTGGTTTGCCAGGTGGTACAATGTGCTCGCTCATTCACTAGTAACATCATGGGCACCCCCTACACATCAACTGTTGATCCAAGGGTGTAATTTACCGAGCAACTTGCCCTTGCGGGAAAGAATACATCGGTAAATCCTTTAGGGAATTTAGACACCGCATAGGGGACCATTTAGGGGACGTACGTAACAGATGGGACAAACCACTATCAAGACACATAAATGACACACATGCGGGTGACATAATGGGCCTCCGGTTTCTGGGAATAGATCTTGTGGACCAACCCGCACAAGGTGCGGACTGGGACCGTATCCTACTACAGAAAGAGGCGCAATGGATTTATCGTTTGAAAACCGTTGCTCCCTCGGGACTCAATGAGCAGCTCAATTTTGCTTGTTTCATGTAACCCCTACATTGCCACCCAGTAGGTCAGGATTACATATTCCCTTTCCATACTTACCCCTATTTATTTACTACATTTAGTAAATATCCATATGAGGGATCTCTCTAGACAGGCAAGGGGAGATACGGGGCCTTACTTTACTGGTACCCTAATGTAGTTTAGGGTTTCTGACTTAATCCTCTGTCTAGGGCTATTGGGATTTACTTCCCGACATTCAATAGATATTTTTCATCTAGGCTCTGAATATGTCACCTTGCATCTGATTCCCACTTTATGCGCCTGCGCTGTTCTCGGTTCCCTACCCTGCGGCGCCTGATCAATGCGTATGCTCAGGCCGGGCACCATCTTGCCATAGTCCATCTTTTCTGACGTACTCGCTCTTGTGGACAAACCCGGGCTCCATTTTTGTGTGGCCGCTTTTGCCCATTGGTTGACCCCAAACTTGTGGGCGGTGACAAACAGAGGACACCCCATAATAAATGGTGCGGTGCCAGCACTTAGCACTCTACCACACCGGTGTAGTGTATCGACACAGGAATCAGGTAGGACACTCCTACCTCGGTGCCCAAGCATATAGGCGCCCTACCAAGACTTATCGGATGGGACCCATTCTATAGGTTATCGGCACTGTCGATTAACCCACATCGAGGTAAGCTTTGCAATGCCAATATACGCATTATTCACATGCTGCATGGAAATATTGTATGGTCTTTACTGATCGCAGCCCTCCCTCTCACAGAAATGTGCGTGGTATCATATATCCCTTGGTGTATCCTCAAGACGAATGAGTACACAACCCACTACACACCATATATGAACTGTACCGTACACTTGCAGTACACCTGGACACGGCATTGTGCTCTGGCGGTAAGATGTGGGGCATCCCCTAACCGGTGGAGGGTTATTGGCATTTAGACATCTACACATCGTCAGTATTTTTCCCCATGCATCCTCTGAGCAACACCGCCGTTATTTATTTTCCATGTTCTGAAACGTGACATGGTGAACACTTCAACTGATCACATCACCACACGATTCCTTGGCAGTAAGATCTTTTTTTGACTCGGAATAGTCTTTATACCATATGAACCTAATTGGTGGAACCTGAGGATAGTAGATTTTTATATGTGGTTTTCTCTTCTCGCTGTTTAGGTCTATTGTACCCCTGATGAGCCTGTGGTATACAGGCCAAACATGCCATGTAGGGTCTTGACCACATAAGAGTATAACCTATCTACATACCTTCTCAAACACGGTGTTGGTATTTCTCATGTGTAACCTAACATTGGAGTAAACCCTGCCGAATTTTCATCTAACCTCTCTCTTTAGTGCAGGGCGAGGTTTCAGACGGGGGCGGCAGCTTCATAGGGGGCTGCAATCCCATGATGAGGCTTTAGGCTGTATCTAGATCCCTACCCCTTCTCTCTAATAGGGAAAAATAGGATTTCAGGGGGACCTGTGTGACATTTCATGGTTATCCCCCTTTCCCTGCCTCTACATTTTTAACCTAATTTGACTATACTTACCTCTTACTGTCCTTTGGTGTCTCCCTCTCCACTTCTGTGTTTGCTCCTTGGTTTTCTCATCGGTTAATACGTACTTTGGAGAAGGTCTCAAAGGTCTCATGTTTTTACACCATTTTTGGTTTTTTTTGCTGACTGGCACAGCCCCGTGAGGGCTGCTATCTCTTTTTCCTAAATATTATTGTGGATCTCTATCTATGCGTATCGGATTATATTAAAAGTTAAGTCTGAAGGTGATGAGAGTGATTGAAAGTACAGGACATACATTGTCCTTGGTGGCTGCTGATCAGGTCGGATGAATTAGATGTAATACAGGTTTAGTTTCGTGCACACTTGGTTATTGGAAAATTTTACTTTATATTCCATTTTCATATTCCCAATAGGAGCTGTGAGATTTGAAAAAACGACTTAGGGCAAAAAAAATTGAGCATTACGTCCAGGAGAAGACTATTGCTTTCATAATGCCCCTGTGTAGGCAGAAGGAGAGGAGCAACCAGCTGCTGAATCTGATCCAGGAAGCTTCAGAATTTGGATTGGTGTAAGTGCAACGACTGCAGCCAAATGAAATCAGTCCAGGGATATACATGCTGCACAGAAATGGAGGCTCTACAAGACCTCAGGCCAAGCAGCCAGTTGTGCGTCACAGACCAAGATTTATTTCATAGAACCCG